>OZ024903.1:97547038-97644538 GCA_964017125.1 Flabesymbios commensalis | reverse complement strand
ACGTCACCACGGTATGAAAACGAGGCGGTCATCCCCGTCCGCCCGCGTCCAGGAATCTGGGGATAAACGCCACATTAACTGAGCGATGTCAGTATCCTACATTACCCCCGGCTGAGTGACAACGTAGGACCAAACTGATGTGTAGGAGACTGCTTTGTGCAAGTAGCGGGGTTGTAAAACATGTAACCTCTTATACTAAGCATAGTTTTCTTTAAAAAAAAAAATATAGCGAGTGTGGTTACAGCGTGGGTGGTTGAAAGCGCAGCATTATACGTGAATTGTCCTATCCTCTTAACACCAACTGTCCTTTATATATGATTCATGTGCTGCAAGCTGCGATCAACCCATTCATTTAATTAACAGAATTGCTATTAATGCTTTAGCAATGAGCTTGCTAAAAGAAAATGTCTTTACATTTATATATCTGTACACAATTCTGCCAGGCCTGGCATATTCATTTACAATTTAACAACATTGTTATTACGAGGTATGCGGTTGGGCCCGCCATAGACGTCATTAGGCGCGACTATGGCGTGAACCATCTGCACGAATCGAGCAGGAGTCTGGATTATTCGCACTGTTTGGACGGTCGAAATTTTTTCGCGATTAGCGATATTCGCATGTTTGCTTTTTGTCGAGTTGATTACGGCGTCAGCAGCACCCGGGGTTTTACCCCGTAGATGTAAAGGTTGCGGGAATATGTTCGTAAACCACCGCCGTTCCCGTTAGCGCGGGACGCGGCAGGGGCTCGCGAATGCGGCGCTACGTAAGTATTGTCTCTGTTAGACAAGTTGACTTTAACATCTATTTGCTTTGGGACTGTGGCCGATTTTTGATTGCTTCTGACTGCCGTCGACTTTTTTGTGTTGACTCTTGCCCCGTTGGACGTCGGAGTGTCCGCACTACCAGGTCTAGGTGGACCCTGTGGATTCTTACTAGATGTCCTGGTAGCCGTCGACTTCCATGGTTTGCTTGGCGGTTTACGCTGTGTTGTCGTACCTGTTGTATGCTCGCACTCCATGTGAGCGGGTTTAACGCGATCTAAGGAGACCGTCTCAACCTTGCCTTTAACTAGAATTTTCATTACTCTGCCACTCCTCGCGACGACCTTGTATGGTCCGTCGTAAGGGGCGGTGAGAGGCGGTGCAATTGCGATTCGGCGCAAGAATACATGAGTACATGTAGCTATTTCCTTGAATTGGAAAATGTTGTGTTGTTGTGTGTCACGTGGCGGACATAGACAAAGACGCGACATGGCCAAGCGTAGCTTGTCTGAATAATTCTCCAAATCAGTGTTAGCGTCGACGTTGTACTGTTTAGTAAACTCTCCTGGGAGTCTAAGGGTTGTCCCGTAAATCATCTCAGCAGCTGACCTGCCCAGCCTCTCTTTCACGGCTGAACGAACTCCTAAAAGTACGGCAGGTAACGTGATAGTCCACGGATTCGGTGACTCGTGCGCCATAATGGCGGCTTTCAATTGACGGTGGAAACGTTCGACCATGCCATTCGACTGAGGGTGATAACTCGTGGTACGATTCCGAATAATCCCGAATTGGTTACATAAACTATCCCACAATTTGGACTCGAATTGAGCGCCCCTATCATTGGTGATAGTGGCAGGGGTACCATAACGTGCTATCCACCCGCTGAAGAAGGCATCGGCGACCGTTTCGGCTCTAATATCTACCATAGGTATAGCTTCGGGCCAACGTGTAAAACGGTCGACGCAAGTCAGTAGATATCTAAAACCATCGGCATAAGGTAAAGGTCCGATTATGTCTACGTGGACATGATCGAATCGCTCGGTAGGTTCAGTGAACTTTCCAAAAACAGGAGTGTTATGACGTGAAACTTTAGCGGTCTGGCAACCCTTACAGGTACGACACCATCTAGCAATATCTATATTCATGCCGTGCCATACAAATCGGGTATTAATCAAAGGTCTGGTGGCTCTATGCGATGGATGGCCTAAACCGTGCAAGTTTGAAAAAACTTTTCGGCGAAATTTCGCGGTAAGGTACGGCCGGTTGTGTCCCGTGGACACATCACACCAGATCAATTGATTATCAAACGATTTAAATAGTTTGAAATTCATAGTTGATGTAGTCGAATGTCTCAAACGTGTGAATTCCGCGTCATTAGCTTGGTCGAGACTTAACTCTTTATAGTCTATTACTGGTCCATCGTGTATCGCTGACACTGATGGTCGTGACAGCGCATCAGCGACGAAATTTGTCTCTCCTTTTACATATCTAATATCGGTGGTGAATTCAGCGATGAACGCTGAATGACGTGTTTGTCGTAGGGATGCGCGCTCAGTCGCGGATGACATTACGAATGTTAACGGTTTATGATCAGTATTAACGAAAAAATTTCGTCCGTCTAAATTGTGTCTGAAATGTTTAATTGTAGCGTATACTGCCAAAAGTTCACGATCGAACGCGCTGTAGCGTGTCTCTGCTGGGTTCAGCTTCTTGCTGAAAAACGAAAGCGGCTGCCACATACCGTTTAAAAATTGCTGCAAAACGCCACCGACGGCGACATCACTAGCGTCACACGTGATGTTAAGCTGGGCCGTAGAATCTGGGTGCACCAGAAGTGTAGCGTTTGCCAATATCTGTTTTGACTCGGAAAATGCTGACTCTGCTTCTTTATTCCACTTCAAATCGAAATTTGATTTCGGTGACAGTCTGGTATGGCCTTTGTTGGCAGAAGTCAGTAGATTATTGAGTGGCGTCAGCTTCGCGGCGCAATGCGGTATGAAACGGTGGTAATAATTCACCATTCCCAGATACCTAGCAATGCTCGTTGCTTTTCGGGCTTATTGAAATTAGCGATCGCGTCAACGGCGCTAGGTAACGGCGACATGCCTTCGGCGCAAAAATGATGACCCTAGAAACTTAATTCAGATGTTCCGAACTGACACTTTTCAGGACCAATGATGATTCCGTACTCCGATAGTCGAGTAAAAAGAATTCGTAGATGTTTCTTATGCGTTTTATGATCTGGGCTGGTTACCAGTAGGTCATCCAAATAAACAAAAACGAAATCAAGTCCGCGTATCACGTGGTCTATAAATCGCTGAAACGTTTGACGGGAATTTCTCAGACCAAATGGGGTTCTAGTGAAATTAAACAAGCCAAAAGGTGTGGTAACAGCAGTCTTGTGTACGTCGGACGGTTCCACCGGAATTTGGTAATAAGCCCTGACTAAGTCTATCTTCGAAAAAAATTTCGATCCGGCTAACCGCTGCGTAAAATCTTGAATATGCGGAATCGGATAACGATCCGGTACGCAGGCTTGGGGCGAGTACTAGACAAAAGTACTCGAGTACAAGTACAAGTACTTGAAAAAATGACGAGTACAAGTACAAGTACAAGTACTGGATTTTCAAAAGTACTTGAGTACAAGTACAAGTACTTTAAAAGTACTTGAGTACAAGTACCGAGTACTTTGGTTGTAAAAATTAATTATATGAAATGTATTCAATAAAAAAATGATCATGATATATGTTACTTCATGTTGATATATATGTGACCCGATTTGGCAAAACGAATCTTAATCACTTTGTCAAATGCTTATTAAGACAATGGGGGTAGTAATGATGATTTGTTCTATTTTTTTAATACAATGTTTTAATTACACTTTCTAAAAGTGCACAAATTGCCTTTTTGAACTTCAAATGCCATTTTATCAAAATTATGCAATTTCATACTTCATATTTTTCTGAGTTTGTCGTGTCATATTTTTGGATTTAAACACGCTACAGATTTATGTGATATACCATTTCAAAGGTAATTTTGTGTAGGTTCGGGATATCTTAGAAACTCTAATATTTAAATATGCAACTTAAAACTCATTTTGCCAGATCAAGTCACATATAGATATAAAAAGTGGTGAAAATATTTTGTTATGGGACAGATATTGCATATCTGATGCTACGTTCCAGCCAATAGTGTAATATTGCATTTTCTTATCAGGACACTTAGTATTGTATGTTTCATGTAGGCCTACTACTTGGCGAATTCAAATAAATAAATAAATACATATATAAATTGTCTGTGTCTAAAGCTTTACGTTGCAAAACACGCTAGCTTGAAAACTTACAGTGGTTCTAATGATGTTTAAATTTTGGGCCAGTGCCGGCAACAATTGGCCGCCACTATAAAAAAAACGTTCAAATGAGCCTGAACACACATTGTGTCAGGGAAAAGATCAAGGCTTTGCACTACAGAATTGTTTTGCGATATCAGTCACACATTAGTTACTGGTGATATAAAAGCAAATGTATCAACATAATACATGTATATCCTTACAAGATTCAGCCCGGCATACGCTGACATACTATCCTATTATTAGTTTAAAAATAACTTTTATGCAATTTACAGGAGGAGCACCTCAGTGTTGTATCTATTTTTATACTCGGTCCGTCATCGCATTTTGGGGACGGGAAGGGTTGTATAAAGCCGTCGTAGGCCTACAATTGACTCATTATGTAGCCTCACACCTTTAACCCTTACGCGACACTAACGTGTTCAATTATATTTTTCTCTAATTTGCAGCTATAATTAATTGCTGACTCAATTTCTAGCTTCAAATGACGAGCTACATAATCACGATATCAAAAAATAGACAAATAAAAAACAATTTTTTAACTTACCTGCTGCTTACTGGTGACCTGACGCAATGAATATTGTACATTTTAGGGTTATTTAGTTCGCTAGACACCTGACGTCTTGTAAACTTGTACATACTTTCGTCTACTTTTATTTTTGTCTTGTTTTTCGTATGTACAGCTATCCGATTTTTTTTGATGGACCGCATTATAAATGATTTGTAATAATGATATAGGCCTATAAATAATAGTGGTGTCCCGCAGTTAAAGGGTGATGTTTGCCGTCTAATTACTGTGGTCATCTGTGTTTGAACAGTACTGCTATACCAGGTGTTAATCCTATGTCTTCTCGGTACAATTCTGGTTAATTCTTGCCCCGATGTCATGGACATTAGCCCGGTATCGAGCCAAATTTAATGATCAGCTAAATCTAATGACACCAATATGGCGGCGGGGTGGGGACAGGCAGGGGGTATACTTGGCATGAGTTGGAGCCATGACTACGCGTGGAGGGGTGATTAGAGGAAGTGTGTGGTGTTTAAATCTGTATACATGACTGCCGATATTTTTTGCATACGGATAATTACAAATGATTATAGCTCAAGTGTAAAAGATAATATACATGATGCATGTTTCCACTGCCAAATCCAGATATAAAAATAATCTCATATTGGTATATAGCAGGGTTGGGTGCGAATACATTTTACTTCCGTAAACAAGTACAAAATGATCAAGTATAAGTACATATTTTATTCAAATATACTGTGGTACACTGGATACAGTGGCCAAGTAGCTACCTAGTACATTGTCGTAATTATCGATATGTAATAATAAAAATATGCACAACAAAATAAATGAAACTAAATCAACTCAACTCAAAAGTATTGTTTTTGTCACACTATATCTATTGTTGTTCACTGACTTATATATTAAAACAACTCATTTAATTCTGGTATGCTTCTTTTAATATCATCTTCATGTGGATGATCAGCGCTCAGAAATATGTTTGTGATAGTAACATGATTAGCTATTGAAAGTTAACCCGTATGCTGCTGAATTGTTTGTGACGCAATTTCCAGCTTCAAATGAATAAAAAATAATATTATTTGCTTGAAAACGTATATATACGGTCTTAGCAGCACAAGGGTTAATAGCTCAATGATCAAAAGTTGTTTGTTCTAATAGTAAGTTGAACACTGAATAAGACATACTAAGGATTTTTTTTAGTTTGTGTCCAAATTAAATTCCTTTTATTTAACAATTTACTTATCGAGCCAAACGAAAATTTATTTCCCGTTGACGCTTCTATAAGGGCGAATATATCGGCTCTTGTCACTGAAAGGGTTTATAGAGTAGCCTCAGTTATTATCACACCTGCTAATCTGCTAATTGGCAACACAGCCCAGTGACATCGGGTGCACTGAAGCGACACGCCGATCGGGCAATTAACCCTTCCGCCACTAAGACATTTGAGTAGTTGGTTTTCTGTTGATTGTTTATAATGACATATTAATTATTTTCACAAAATGAGACATCGGAGTTTCCTGAAAAATTATAATATTATTGTAATGCATTTATTAATGTTAAATAATGATCTCAGCCCAACCCTAGTGTAAATATTATAAATTTGTACATACGAGGGATCTCGCAACCATGGGGTTATATAATTACCGTCTACGGTCGACCATTGTGCAATGAAAGTTACATAATGATAATCTGCCCTTTATACTTCTTGTATACTTCTGTATATGTGTTTGCCCTTGTGACTTGATTTTATCCGCCCGCCACCTTTCGCTAACAAAAAATACGAATTGAACTTGAGAGAGTGCTTTATCGCTGATTAAAGATTAATATAAAATACATAGCTCAATAACTAAGAAGCTATATCACAACTCTCTGCATGGAATAATACATAATTCCATCATAAGTTTTAACGCTGTCAAACAATGTTTTCTTAACTTAGCATGTATGGTTGCGATTTTAATCGAAGGAAGTCAACATTCATTTGCTATCAGAAGTGGTACTAGAACTGTTTAAATCGCGTGCAAACTCTTGTCAACTACAAGGAACAATGTTTTCTTTTGTTGAAGTAACTGCGTGCATAAAAGTGCTAACTGAAAATAACACACTCGTAAAATTGAAGCAGGATATGTTGTAGTATAAATTACTGCATGTGATAAATAATAGCCTGTATGATATACTTTGACATGAGAATGAGTGTGTAACGTATACTATGCATTTCAATACACACAACTATCAATAATTGTTATTTCTATTCGATTACTTCCCGATGCGTCATCGTTTTTTTATTTTTTATATGCCTGCTAGGATTGACTGAAGATCATGTCACGGATGCGTTATGAAGTTAATCAACGCCTAGGAGTATTTATGCCCTACGACCTGTTACGTCATTCTTTGATCTACCAATAACTCGTGACTTCGTGCAATAAGCAAACCCTTTGCAATCCCATTTCACATATGCAATTATCTAATCCTTAAAATGTATGTCCTCCACAAAATAAATTGTAAAACAGTTCACATAAGTACTACCAAATGGGCTGCATCTTCATGTCGCCCACCACGCATGTCATTTATATATGCGACATGCGGTGAATTAAATAGTGGAGATATTAAGATATTATGAATCTACATAATATATTTAAATAACAGTTTACGTTTCCGCTTATGCATATGGCTTAAACAACAGGCATACAACTCCCTAAACTAAGGGAAAATGTAAATTGTAAGCCTTTTATGTCAAATATTTTAAATTTGTTATTAGTATTTGCTTTAGTATTGATGTTATTTTTTACACGTATTTATTTAGCTACAATATCAGCAAACATGGTACGTTGAGCCAAGGTTCGTCTAATGTTGGCCCACCGTGTACAACACTGGGCCAGCATTAGCCCAGTATTGCGTTTATAAGCTTCCGGTGTAATATATCCTTGTTTTGTAATATTTAATTAAAATGTAAAAATTCGCCAGTCAGCTAGATATGGGTTGCGCTGGCCACGGTACATAAAGCATATAACGTATGGTCAGCGTTCATCTAATTTCGCCAGTTAGTATAGTTGTGTGTAGTGTTGGTCAACGTTCATCTAATTGAAAATAGGTTTATTGTCGGAGTATCAGTTGCATGACAGGCAATAATGATAATAAATCGCAGTTGCAATTAACGTGATCAAATATGTTGTTGCACGGGGAATAAGACTAAACGCAAATATTCAACAATTAGAAAGATATAATCAGGTATAGCTTATTCGAAATATAAATACAAAGGTATGACAATGCGGGCAATGGAAAATACGTATTATAAATATTATTATTAAATTAAATTGTTCTGAAAAAATACTTATGATTAAATGTATATTTATATAATCAGTAGAACTACTGGAATTTAATGCGTTGCAATATAGGCTAATTCCAAAAAACAACACACAACAATATTTGATAGTTCATTCAATTTTGCCAATCAGTTAGTTATGCATAGCGCTGGTCAGTGTTCATCTAATTTCGCCAGTCAGCTTATTATATGTACAAGCTGTTCACTGGTCATCTAATTTCGCCATTCAGCCACTATATGTATAGCGCTGGTCGGTGGTCATTTAATTACGTCGACCTAGTAGAGGAGCGCGCAGCGCGAGGGCTGACGGGAGATTATGCACTAGTTCTGGTATAAACCTTATAGTGCCTCTCTCTTTTCACCTGGTGAGGTAGGTGATCGTACAAGCATTGGCAAGAAGTCCAGGAGACAAGGAACCAGGGCAGGGCTGCTGAACCATATAGAAACAGCCGTTTGAGCGACCAGCCACCAGAGTAAGGGCAAGGACTGACCCTTTTGAGATGTGCTCTGCTTTCTGAGCAGTGTGTTTGAAACCACCATCATGAACCGTCATCGTCAGCCAACCATCCGTGTCCGCCGTGCCATCACCCAAGCTAGCAATGTACTGATAAAGAGCTCATTGCTTAAGACCAGAATCCGCCTCCTTCAGTGCTATGATTGAAAGCCCACTGCCTTATGTGTCTCACAAAACGGCTCCTTTCAGAGCCCCTGTTCTCTGTGGGAACAGGAGATATTACGTCGTCCAACTTACCAGGCCTATATGTACAGCGCTGGTCAGTGGTCATCTAATTTCGCCGTCAGCTTAATATATGTATGGCCCTGGTCAGTGGTCATCTAATTTCGCCGACCAGCTAACTAGGTCTGTATGTATAGCGCTGGTCAGTGGTCATCTAATTTCGCCAGTTAACTGTATGTACAGCGCTGATCAGTGGTCATCTAATTTCGCCAGTCAGCTTCCTATATGCATAGCGCTGGTCAGTGGTCATCTAATTTCGCCAGTCAGTTAACTATATGTACAGCGCTTGTCAGTGGTCATCTAATTTCGCCAGTCAGTTAACTATATGTACAGCGCTGGTCAATGACATCTAATTGTGCCAGTCAGCTAACTATGCATAGCGCTGGTCAGCGTTCATCTAATTTCGCTAGAATGCATGTATAATTAGCTGGCTGTCGCCATTTATTAAATGAATATTTTTTAAAGCTTATGCATTCTATATGTGACACAGTTCTTATAACTTCTGACGAAATCCCACGAGATCTGCTCCGAGACCGGAAGATCATTAGATTTCGCGTGGTCATTAGATTTGGCTTGACACCGGCATTGTAAGGTCACTGTAGATAAGACGTCGCGTTGTCGTGGTCGTGCGCTTTGGTACTTACACAACATTGGTACAGAGCTGTATGAGCTTTGTCAGTTTTATTATATGTTAGTCCACACCGAGTTTCAACTGTTTTATAAGATAATACTGGTAGTTATAAAATACTTGTTCACTCACGTGATATTAATTGTCCGGTGCTGAGGAACTATCGGCTGAGCGTCTACGCAGTTGGGCCAATATTGTGCAAATATTATGCAAATACCGTTTGATCGTCCCAACAAACACGAGACAAAAATGAAATGAATCGGGCTTTAGGCCACTTTTGTGCACATATAGGCCAAACTGGGCCAGGAGAACCTCCTGAGGATGGTGAGATGATTGAGATGACACTGTCCTCCAGACACAGGATTCGAAATTCGAGCCCTGGCGGTCTGAGGCCGAGCACGCTACCTCTCGGTCACGGAGGCTACCCACAATACTGACTTTCACACGTGGATGGGGAAGAAACATTTTTTGTTTCTTTCAAACCGCCGAGACCGGGATAACCCACCCCGAACTCTGGCGTGAAAGGCAGCGGTGCTAACCACTACCCCAGGGCCCCCGCCCAACAAACACGAGACGAGACGAGAACGTGGCCTAACATTATACCACCATTGGTTAAATGCCTCGTGTTGGCTGTGGATTAGCTACGACGGAAGGTGTGTTGTAAGTGTGATTTTAAAATGGCGCGACATCATTGTTGAAATCACGCCTTCCCCCCTTTATATGGTTACTGGTCCTACCGTATAGTATAGTCATGTGTAAATGCTATATATCAACATGTATGCCTGTTTTCCAGAGACACGTCTCTGGTTTTTTTTTCAAGAATAGCTTATTATTTTTTTGTGAACTACACTAGGATAATTGTATATACAAGGTAGAACAAGCAATTAGCAGCATGATATATAGTGAAAAGGTGCACTTTTGTTATCAGTTAATGTAAGTACTTGGACTAGTTTAAAATAATTTCAAAGTATTAATTAAATTATTTTTCAATATAATATGTAAATGGGTGGAAAACGAATCATTAACTGAATGTTTCATATCCCGCTATAATGATTTGTCTGTGAGCTGTTTTGGATCAATTTAAGATGACTAGTACTCGTAAACTACTTGTAAGTACTTGTTAAAAGTACTTTTATTTTTTAAAGTACTTGAGTACAAGTACGAGTACAAATACTTTTTAAAAGTATGAGTACTAAGTACTGACGAGTACTGCAAAATCGGTACTCGAGTACCGAAGTACCGAAGTACCGAGTACTTTAGCTTTAGCGGCGGTACGGTCTGTGCATTCAAACTACGGTAGTCCCCGCATGGTCTCCTCCGCCGTTTTTCTTTGGCACCATGTGAAGCGCTGAGGACCACTCGCTGTCGCTGGGTTCAATGACCCCTAATTTAATCATATCGTCAAACTCACGTTTGGCGGTGACCAGCTTATCGGGAGCCAAACGTCGTGGTCGAGCAAAAACCGGGTGACCTTTAGTCAAAATCTTGTGAGTTATGCCGTGTTTAACTTGCTCACCCTTTGTCGTAGGGCGTGTCAGTTCCGGGAACTGGCCGAGAAGTTTAGTATATTCATTTTGAACTGTATCAACTCTGTTCAATGACAGAGGTTTAATCGAAGATAATGAAGCGGCAATGGCTAAGCCTGTACGCATGTCTCGAAGACATCTGCTTCTCAAGTCTACGAGCAAATTGTAGTGGATTAAAAAATCAGCCCCGATTATGGGTTGCTGCACATCTGCCACTATGAATGTCCACGGATATTCGCGCTTTAAGCCGACATCGACGACGCGTTTACAATTGCCGTAAGTGTTTATAGTACTGTTATTAGTTGCCACCAGGGGGAGACTGTCAGCGCCCGAAATCCCGTTAGCGCAAGATTTCGGCAGAACACTGACAGCTGGACCCGTGACGATTAAATATCTGCATTTATGTCCTTTATCTGCGACATATAATAACTTAGAGTGAGATAACTTTGGAGAACTAGCGTCCACGGAGTCATGTCGCGTCTCAGTTATACAGCCAGATGCAAGAGTCGCAATCTTGCTCTGGCTTAGCAGTTTAAAGAAAAAGCGCAGGGGCTTCTGCACGTGCGTGCCTTGTCACCGAAAGTCTGGTGAAAATAGCAGACAGGTGCATCAGCCGAATTCAAAGTCTTAGCGGCGTCATTTCTCTGTGTGTTCGGCGGCGGAGCGGAAGGTCGAGCATTTGTTTGCAAATTCGTCGGCCGAGCGAAAGGTCGAGCATTATCTTTAACGTCTCTATACTGACTATGTTGGTTACTAATGAAACCTGAGGCCTGTACTTTAGGGGCAAATGCAGGCGCGTGAGCGTAGTTATTTGCTCGTCCACTTCCTTTATTTCGTTTCCTCTCCGATGTTATTACTGTTTCTAATCTCTTGATGCGTTTGGATAGATCCTCTAGCAAACCAACTAGTTTGCTGGTCTCGTCGACTTTGATCTCTGCGACCCCCGGCTTACTCTCTTCAACGTCCTCTTCTGCAGCCAATGCCCTGTCAGCCAAAACGGCCAAACTTTCGAGGGAGGCACTGTCGGGTTGAGTCGCCAAATGGGCTCTGATGGAAGCGGGCATCTGTCGTATGAACACTTGCCGAATTACAGCCTTTCCCACAACAGCTTTGGTGCCGAAACCTGCAGTCTTCTGCAGACGCCTCAGGAAACGCGAGGGAATATCATTTCCAATCTTCTCGCCAGAGATAACTTTATTAACCCTTTCAGGTGTTGTCAATCCTCGCCTCTCAATTAGAATTGCTTCAGGCTGTCAAATTTGTTTGACCTGAAAGGCTGCAGCAGCACGTCTCTGACGTCCGATGCAATCTCGCCCGAAAGTGCAGCGCAGGTTAGGCTGTACCTCTCGTCATCATCATCGATCTGGTGGAGGGCGAATTGCGTCTCGATTTGATTAAACCAGAGCTCCACATCAGAGGCGTAGAAAGTTGCGATTCTAAACTTTGGTAAGTTCGTAGCACGTTTCTGCGGCTGTCTACCAAGCGGTGAAGAACTCCTTGAGGAGTCGCTCCTCGAGTGGGAATTCAGACGTCTATCCCGAGCAATTCGAGCGAAATCAGCTTTGAGGCGTTGATATTCCTCGTCCGCTTCTCGGAATCGAACCTCATTGTCTTCACTGCCGGGATGATAGCTATCTTTGGGTCTAGCACCCGAACCTTCTAGAGGCGTTGACATGAAGCCTTCACTGTAGTACTGCTTTGACATTATGAAGTAGTGTTTGTAAAATTATTTAACTAATGAAGCATCTGGGATAGCTGGCCTATTGGCTCTGCGTCTATCCCAAATGTGTTTAAAATGGCATGTCGTATTAACACATGCCAACTATTTTTGACGCGCCGTGCGCGGACAGGTTGTGCAATGCCATGAAAATCAGATGAAAAATGCCTGTAATATGTTGAAGCTAGAAGTGTAGACTGTAGAAAATGTTCATGCTATGTCGCATGGTGCGAGAAACGGTGGTTGCAGATTAGTTAAAAAAATATGCGTCGTTGAAGTTTCACCTAAGTGCTGTTCACAAACTCACAAAAGGTATGTATTGATTAAAGTGAAAACTGGAGGTCTATATGAGACATAAAACGTTTTCACTGAGTCACACACATGCAAAATGGTACCGTGAAAACCGTAGGTCGCAGTGGTACATAAAAACAATATGCCAGATACAACTGTGATAAGCTATGCTAAGCTATGATAATAGTATTTTGTAAATCGACCTGGGTGAAAAAAAAAATTTTTTCACACAAGTCGAAAAACACATTCAAATATTTGCAATGTTTCGCAATAGCGCAACTGTCAAATCGAATATTTCCGTATTTATAAAAAATTTAAACTTCAGAAATAACTATCGTGAGAAAATTTCGTTCTCAAACTGATAGACTAAATGTGACTGTGAAGAAAAACAGTGACATTTATAATTTAAGAATAATATCTAAAACGTGACTGACAGTAGTCTATGCTGATAAATGATAAAGTATATCATTTTGCTGAAAAATGATATCTTTGATGAACATTCCACGTTTTTTTTTTATAATGGTACGTTCACCACCGAATCATTCTCATAAACGTCCGAATCAATCGCTCGCATCGATTCATTGGTTGACGTATAAACCGACTGTGTTCGGTGCGGTTGTTGTTATGTCGTCTTTGATGGGTGTGTGTGTGGTGTATTGTCGGTGCTCACAGCCTGTGCAGCAGGCAGCATGTGGCTTATAGTCTGTGACGGTAAGCTTTGAGCGGTACGTACATAGTATACAGTCAGAATCCCCGTCTCGCCTCACATTAGCATATTCATCAGCTACTGCGTGCCCAAATAAGGCGCTGAATAGCCTAGCACGATTACAAACACCGAAATGCGTTTCAAAGTGAACAAAAAGTCTCGCACAATTAGTGGCAGAATTTCGTTTTCGAAACGACTTATTTACACATTTTCTCCCTCAATCATGTTGAAAAAGAAAATTTACAAACAATTAAAAAAATAAATTGTTTTTTATTACAATCTGTCCGTGTAAAATTTGGAACACGTGACCAATAATCTCCACCAAATCAAAATGGCGGCTTACTTTATGCTAATGTGATGCGGCGACACAGGTTCACTGTCCCGATGCATGCCGGTTATGGGGGAACACGTGGGTGCCCACGGCGGGCTTAGAGCTAAGTTGGGGAAACCTGCGGCCAAAATGGCGCACACCTACCAAATACAAATACAATATTCAGCATTCTCTGAAATAACATATGATAATAGTACAAAATATTGACCTACGGTCCTGGGAATATTTTTAAACAGACCAAATAAGACCGTTTATTGACATTCATTTAGGGAAACAATTATTTTGGCCCTAAACCTATTAAAGGTTACCCGAGTCGAAGCGATATTAAAAATTTCTGTCGATTTGTAGAGAAAATCGTGAAAAAATGACGAGATTTCGTCTATGGACTTTAGGATCGAGTTACCCAATTATGGAAATCAACGATAAAAAGTGAGTTACAGAAAATACCCACTTCCTACTCGCCTACAGTGGCATTAGTAGGATGAAGTCATTAAACAAACTCTTACGATAAAAAAAATGATAGACTATGTCTATGAGAATAATTTTCTGGATTCTTCTAGAGAAACCGGCAAGGCCGCCATCTTGAAAAGGCGTTTTTTTCGACGTAAAGAAACGTGCTTCTCGTCTGATAACTCTTTCTGACTAATTTAAACTGGCATATATCTATTTTGACCTACAGCTTTCACGTACCTTGTGAAAAAAATGCTATTGATTTTTTTCAAAAAATCCCCTAAAATTAATGAAACTATCCTTGAAAACAGCGGTTTTCAACTGGCGTCTAGGTGAAAACACTGTTAGGTAAACGATCAGTCGTCAGGGGTCACCAGTATGGCGTGATGGGCCTACGCCGGGAGTTCCGTTATGGGGTCACAACGGCCGACGAGGGACTCCGCCCAATCTCACCATCAAAACTCAAACATCCTCCTCATCCGTCTGATCGACGGTTTCAAACAAACCAGGAAACTCTCTTCGCTCTTGTCATGTTTATTTGATTAACATGCGATAACAGAAAAGCACAACCATCCGCGCACGGCACGTCTCTATGGACTTAGCGAGAGCGAGCTACGGCACGTCCGCAGTCGCTGAATATTACGCTTGAAGTGCGGGAATAATACCAAGGCCGCACACACTGCTCTGTGTGCGCACGTCACCACGGTATGAAAACGAGGCGGTCATCCCCGTCCGCCCGCGTCCAGGAATCTTGGGATAAACGCCACATTAACTGAGCGATGTCAGGATCCTACAAGTTCACATCGCACTATTTCATATTCTAAAAAATGCAGTCCATATTAATTTTGTTGGTAATTAATAATAACAGCTGGACAACACTCAAAAGAGTCGTCCGCACAGAAAGGGTTACGTGGAATGACCTATATATTCTTTTTATGTGTTGTACATGATGACATAGTACATATATATACTACATAGTTCCATAGTTACACCCATACATGTGAAAATGAGCGTATTTTAATGCTTAATCACACATGCAATCACGCACTACCAGCGCTACTTAATACAACTATGAAATGTATCTTGTTAACAGTAGAACACACAAATGAATGATATTAACAAGAACGTTCTGTATTGAACGTCCACTCTAAACAATATAGGTTCTTTAGAAGGAACCCTCCCGTACTATCACCTTTAGAAAGAGCCCTCCAGTACAACCTCAGGAGAACCCTTGCAGTACTGGAGGGTTCTTTTTAAAGAACCTATATTGTTCAGAGTGGAGATCCTTGATATTACCTTAACCCATTAAAGCCCGCTGGCAAGTTTTTTTGCCAGTGACTTTTTAGTGTGACTTCGCAGTAAAAAAATAGTTTTTTAAAGGATACACGACTTGAACCCGCTGTAAACTCCTTTGTCATCTTGGTTAACTACATTTTATGCAATTGATAGTCGATACCAACGTTTAGCAAGGCTTATGTTTGTCGGAAAATAGTACTTCCAAAAATGCGACTTCATCGTCGTGGAAAAGACCAATAAGTAGTTTTTTACATATCTTGTAGTAAATAAGTCAATATTCATAAATAAACTGTGATGTGTGGTGATTTTCACCATGTAATTGTAATGCTGAAAAAAGATTCATACCTGTGCATAAAACAACTAATGATTCACATGGCAAAAAAATATCCCAGTGGGATAATGCATGGTAATATAGTCTGTAGTAATAAACACTTCTGTAAAATGATGCAACGAAATACATTATGTTTATTATGACTTTCTGGTACTAAATGAGCGAGCATGCTGATATGTTCAGCAGATTCCCACCCTTTTCTAATAATAATTGTTTGTCTGCTAAATGTCATATACTAGGAACACACTGCAATTGAAAATGTAGGTACTGGCAAGAAAATTTGCCAGTGGGCACTTATGGTGTCTTTGATTGATATGTTTATGATATATGATGAATGATATCCTCTCCATGTTTGAATACGCTGCGAGGGATGAGCCAACTACTGTAAAGCAGCTCAGAAAGCGAGGAAGTAGATGGTATCATTAAGATGTGTATGAAGTGTACAAGCTCAGTTTCAATTTGTGGTCTCTAGGATATACATATATCGCGTAAAACCGTATATTTGCGGGTCTACAAACACCCCTAGTCTCAGTATGAAATAAAATACATTTATGTATGATACTCCTCGTGGGAGTGATTACCAGTGTTGGTCACTACATCGACCATATCTAGGGGTACTGGGATGATTGCTAGTAGTAGTACTTTTTGCCCCCATCCGGGGATGGTCACTATTAGAGATCTGTTTCGTCAGTTGCATGCTATACGGCATGGTACGGAAGCACTAGTCTACAGCAATCATCCAAGGGAAGCTGCAGTCTCCTCTGTCTGGCCATAATCTTCGGGCGGATTGCCAGTGGTGTACCCTGAGGCCTCTGCTCAACTGGGGTGCCAATGCAGCTCTCGCATCAGTGCAGGCGCTGGTGTAGGCCGTGGTAGCCTTAAATAACCGGCAATGGCGTGTTGTTGACATTAGGTGGTCTCTCACGGCGGATGAATGGAGTTACCCTTCCTATTGTTACTCTGGGGCGAGGATAGCAGAGCTGTGCGAAATGCCACGGAGTTTCAGCATTAAATTGCACAGCAAAACCCAAGTCTCCAGCCGTCTGGGCATGTCTGTGAGTAGATCCCCTGGACATGCCCATAACCCCTTATTGGGCGAAGGAAAACTCTCTGAATAACCCACCATGCCCTATCACCCCCACTCTCACATCATCATATGTACATCATTCATATCATCAGTTGACTACAGCAGTTTTACTGTATTACAATGTCACTTAAAAGACCATTTGTGCCGAAAAGTGACGTAAGGCAATGATTTACTAGTACTACTAATGGTCACAATTAACACATTTCATTGACCCCTCTGAAGCCCACTGGCAAAAAAATTTGCCAGTCTCAGAAACCACTTTGAAAAAGAAAATATTGTTGTTTTTTTTAATTTAAAATAGTAATAATGGCCTGATCGTAGCAATGTGTTATATTTTCGACTCGGAGGCTCTGTTTTAAAAAGTTGGGCTTTTATGTGGAAAATAAAAAGATCACGTTTTTAAAAATATGTTACAGTTTAATTTATTCGCAGTGTCATGAATTCACATTGTGCTATCTCATATTCTATATATTGCAGTCCATATTAATTTTGTTGTTCTTTAATAATAACAGCTGGAGAACACGCAAACGAGTCGTCCGCACAGAAAGTGTACGCACTAAAAATGAGATTCCTTTGATCTGTGCGTTGTGGCAGGTCAAATAGGGGTGTAAGTGGTGCAGGGGACCCAAATACTTGAAAAGGTCTATGCTAGCTATTAAGCACCGAAGCATTTTTGTACAAATTATGGAGACCAAAGGTTTGTTTTCAATTTGTAATCGTCATAAATGGCTGACTATGCTTCTTTCCGCTTCACTTGAATACCTATGTTATGGGCCATTATAAATAGTATACTACTTTAGCGCGGGGATCGCTGATCCCTGATCGCGAACCCTGAGCTGTATCGGTTAATAGTCCAGGAACATTAGGTTTTACATATGCCTAAGTACATGCAGTAGAAAAGGCAGTCACTCTTATTATATGGGGAGATAACCCGTTTGATCACGCCCCAAAAGGACATTCTGTATACAAATGACAGTGAGAGTCCAGGATCTGACAAACGGGGGGGGGGGGGGGCACTGACACCACAGGTGGCACAGCTAACTTCTTAAATGCTCCAGAGACATCTAAGGCTTCAAATGATGCATTCTAGAGCATTTTTCGACCCAAATTTGGGCGCTTTTTGTTTTTATTCTAAACCCTGAAGCGGGCGCCTGTGGATCCGCCACTGAATGAACCTCCTATGAACAGCCACCTGTCTTGTATGGTCACTTTTCCTGAGGCTCAAGGGTCGCTGTTCATAGCAGGCTCTACTGTATTGTTTTTCAGCTTAATACTTTTTAAAAAGCAGTAAAAATGGGCCTAAATTGTTACTGAAATGTGGAAAATGACACAACATCACATTACAGATGGTCTATGTTTTTTGAAATATTTGCAGATCTGCTTTAAATAACTATCAATCATTTAGATAAGTACATCAATCTTTGGTGTGACATACAATATAAGTAGACTTATATAATCAGGGATAGCAGGTGAAGCGCAGATAAATTATATCAAATTTTATCCCATACGTAGAAGCCCGCCTGCAACTATGAGTTGTTATTATGGTGTGTGAATAGCCTGATATTATAGATGTTGTTGAGTCAATAAAATAAATGAAAATAATTCCTGCTTTAAATATAATCTACTGTTGATAATAGGTAAATTTAATTTTAAATGGTTTAATGAGTTTGTTGAAGCTATATAGTACTTCCGTTTAGTCAGGGAAAGTTAGGCGATTTTTTACCAAAACCTAAAAAATTCTTTTTTTACCATTGTCTAGTATAAGGTCTTAGCTGACAATTTGTTTACGCTCAACTATCATAGGAGGGTTTTCTACAGAGCAAAATGTAAGATGGCCGAAAATCGGTAATGAAAAAATCGAAACCAGACATATTTTGTCATTACATGCTAATTTACCCTACATTTTATCAGCGGTGGGTAGACAGCTAGGCCTACGTTAAATGTAGTATTATTTATAAAAGTAAATAATATAAACAGGATAAAAACCAACATGGCCGCCGAAAACAGCAAAACACGATTGTGATCAGTAGATGTTCACGCTTGACTTTTTGGTTTGAGAAGTGCAACATGCAAATCTTATGTTACTGATATTACATGTTAAATGTGAACAGGTGTGCTTTTTGTAATTAGGAGCAACATTTTCTTTTGTCTCTATTATATGTATGTGTAATAAATATAGTGTATGTGTAGTGCATGTAAAAAATCGTAGATTGGAATAAGTTAGGAGCTTTGTTGAGTGGTAAAATGCTCTAGAAAGTCGAGTTCACTAATAACATAGATGTTGATCTGGACTGGTAATGTTGGCTCTAGTGCTATGATGATGCTGTTAAAACATGTGTACCCAGAATTACCGTAAGAAGATGAAATGTACCCCAAGGAATTTACCATCTTGGTTTGACTCTGAAGTGAGACGTCTAAAAAAGAAGCAAGCTTGGACAAAAGTTAAGAAGAGCTCATCATTAGAATACATTTAGAAAAGTAAGAAATTAATTACAAAAAGTATTGCAGTTCAAGCACAACCAGTCCATTGCTGATTTGCCTGACACACTAAAGGAAAACCCTTAACGATTCTGGTCTTATTGTAGATCGAAAACTAAAAAATATACATAGAACAAATTGTCATGAAGGTCTAAGCACCACTTATCCCAATGATAATTATGTTCAATACATATTTTGAATTAGCTTCTAATAACAACACTGGTGAGTCAATAGCTTTTGTAGTGGCTGAGATAACTTTTAAAATGGCTGTGATGACTTCCTCAGTGGCTAAGATCAGTTTTTTTGTGGCCAATATCACTTTTGTGGTGGCTGAGATAGCTTTTACAGTGACCGTGATGACTTCTTCGGTGGCCAAGATCACTTTTGCAGTGTCTGAGATCACTTTTTAAGTGGCTGACATCAGTGTGTTAATGGCCAAGATCACCTTTGTAGTGGTTGAGATAGTTTTCAAGGAGGGTGTGATCACTTCTTCAGTGGCTAAGATTACTTATATAGTGATTGAAATAACTTTTAAAGTGGCTGTGGTCACTTCTTCAGTGCTAAATATCAGTTTCTTAGTGACCAAGATCACCATTGTGGAGGCTGAGATACTTTTTAAAGAGGCTGTGATTACTACTTCAGTGGCCAGGATCATTTATGTAGTGGGTGAGATAACTTTTAAAGTGGCTGTGATGACGTTTTCAGTGTCCAAGATAAGTTTGGTAATGTCCTAGATCACCTTTGCAGGGGCTGAGATAATTATTAAAGTGGATGAGATCACTTCTTATGTGCCTAAGATCACTTATATAATGGGTGAGATAATTTTTAAAGTGGTTGTGGTCACTTCTTTCGTGACCTAGATCACTTTTGTAGTGGTTGAGATAACTTTTAAGTAGCTTCAGTGGCTGACATCAGTTTTTTTGTAGCTAAGATCACCTTTGTAGTGGCTGAGATAATTAGTAGGGAGCATGTTATCACTTTATCAGTGGCTAGTGGCTAAGATAACTTTTAAAGTAGTTGTGGTCACTTCTTCAGTTGCCAAAATCATTTTTGTAGTAGATGAGACAACGTTTAAAGTGGCAGTGATCATTTTTTCAGTGGCCAAGATATTTTTTTGCTTTTAAAGTGGCTTCAGTGGCTGAAATCAGTTTCTTAGTGGCCAAGATGATCTTTGTAGTGTATGAGATAATTATTAAGGAGGATGTGATCACTTCTTAAATGATGTGTAAAGTATCTGTGATATTGACCGAGTTATAACGCAATATAGGTTTTTTGGTAATGGCAGCACAAATTTGCATACAAATAGCAAGTAGGCCATTTTTGCAGCTTGTGAAAAAAAGCTAATCGTTTTCTACTGTTTTTTTTACAAGCTAGATACACCAATTAGAAGTATATTTACGAGGGTGCACTAGAATCCTATTTTTGTACTAGACTAATAAGCTTATCAAAGCCACATCCAAAGGTTATAAAAATAATTACAAATAATAGCAAAAATAATGTGAAACATGAAAAATTAAAAAAACATAAAGTAAAAAGTGAAATGAAATTTAATTTGACACATAGACCACATAGGCGCAAAAAATGTTCCATCAATGAAACATTTGGCGGCCATTTTGTTTTTTTATGTCGCTTATTTATTTTAAAACAACTTCCAACCCTTTAATCGGCACATTGATGATCAATTATCACTCCCTATGGTATTTCTGTGAGATAGTCGGCCATTTTGGATTTTACCCTCCTAAAAATCCTCCTATGAATATTCAAAGTAAAAAAATTGTGTGTGGCTAGTCCACCCTTATACAAGACCGTGGTACAAAAATATTTTGGTAAGGGATTTGTTTTAGGTTTTTTGCTAACTTTCCCTGACTAGTTTTAGATATTTTGTTATCAATGGGATGTGTATCATGCATAATGTTCAGTAACGTTGTATTTGGTAAACATTCACAATATTTTATTCGAACTTAGTTGAACCTGTCTCTGTACTAGCCCCAGTGGCTGAAACTGGTTTCAGCCACAGATTGACCGCGTACAAAATCGTAGGACATTTCTTTGGACTGTGATATCTGCATATATCGGGGAATAATCAGGTCGATTTTTTTTTAGAATCATTAATATTTTAGTTCTATGCCCGCATGCTCAGTTCAAAGGTCTCACAGTCATAAAACAGTTACGGACATTTTTTAGACCTTGGGGTCGAGATCGCTCTCAATCACCGCCATGTTGAATTTTTCGGGTGAAGCAAATACATCAATCCACATCAACCCCTGTACAACAGTGACCCTTCAAACCTGGCTGATTGATAAAGCCAACTTTTTTGTATGGCCAACATATCGAATATTCTGATTTTGTTGTGACAAAAATTGACAATTTTATACTATTTTTAACCTACACAAACCAAACAAAATATCATTGAAATCTCTTTTTCATTCCCACTGACAATTATACGATAATTAGCATATGTTGTGCCAACAATGATACAATGAACATACACATGTATATGAACTAAACAGTTCTGCTCATTCGAAACTGCATTTTGGCTATTTTGCATTTTAACCTATTTAAAATAAAAACCAAAATATTTCGACTATCTTGAATTTTAGTACTTCCCCGAACAGGGACTCTTGGGGACTTTTAATATGTTTTTTCAGGACTATTTTCTGAGTGGATCCTGAAAAAATCAGCTTGTTACGAATTTCTTCCACCCTAAAGTGTAATATCAGGCTAATGTTCCTGGACTATAATGTAATTAACACATACAGTTTATCTACAATGTATTATAACAGACTGAGCCTGCTATAGAGGTCTTACTTATAAACTTTTTACACTGTTAGGCATTTAATCTCTCTTGCTGCACAAACTCCCAACATGTCACATATTGAATCAAACGGGCATAATATATAGCAATGAGGATGTTTTTTACATTAACATATTTACAAAAAAGCAAGACAATTTAATTCACATTGTTGTGGGACAGTGGTAATTGTGGCATCATTTATCTTAATGTAATTTCTCCAGTTTAGGTCTTCATTTTGTGGTGATTAGATAACCTGTCGCTCACAATATGTTCGCTCTTCTGGAGGCGTGTGGCCTACACGTCCTCTGTAGCGTATTTGCTGAGCCTGTTGAGTTTTAACGCTGGGTCAGCAATAAACCAGTATGGGCTTAAAGCCTTGGGTTAACGGAAGCGCTTCCAGTAGGTAAATTAAAAATACCTTCTATAAATTCGTGTGAAATCTGAATTCATGAATGACAAGGTGAACGGCATCACCATGAAATATACATGATACGTTCTTGTTGTATAATAAATTATCATGATTTTGTCAGCAATTACATGTAAAGCGCTAATTTATGATTTTTTTTTACCTGCTTGAATTTTGTGTCTTCAAGTGGTTAAACTTATTTACATGTACAATTTAAATTAAAACCAATGCAAATTCAATGCTCATGTTTTTGTCCTGCTTGGTGATCACTGGGTGCCATCTGGTGATTATTTTTTGATGCAATTTGTATTCTGACAAACGTAAAACAACGACTCGATGTTGTTTGAATGCTGGACCAGCGTTGTATGAACGAATCTGGTTTAGAAATTTAAATGTATTTATTATTGCAAACTACTTATTGATCATCAAAATAGTTGAAATTAGATGTTGACAGTAAATTGAATTACATATGGCCAATTTACACTACTTGGAAGTGGGACGATTTTGAGTTTCGGTTTTCGAAGATATATTTATTGTGTAAAATGTGCAGAAATGAAAGAATTAAAATTGATTTTTATCAAGCTTGGGGCCTACGAATACATTTAATTACCAAGTACTCTTATTCAGCGCAATGGCGGGTCCAGAGGGGGGAGGGGGTGAGGGGACTTGCCCCCCCCCCTCTTTCAAGAACTAAAATGACTCTAAGTCGATCAAAATAGACAAAATATCGGTATTTGAAACTCAAAATAGTGGTTCATTTGGTATTATCAGGTGGGGCTGAACCCATCGATTCTAATTAAAAGGGACTCTGCTGTAGCCCATGCTACACCAATCTTTTAAGTTGAAATTAAAAATAGACATATTGAAATATAATTATAGCTGTCATTACATATAGTAATGGTCGATCTTTTGAATAATTTTCCTATATTACAAGTTCGTAAGTTTTGTTGTTACCGTTTAAATGTAGGTCTATCCCAATTTCATCATACCGAGGTTACGTTGAAGCTATAGTCTCAATGTACCGTGGGGATGTAGAGCTGCATCATGTAACCAAGTGTATAATGTAAACGGTTACATCAAACGGCGCCGGTTACATTATAGCTTACGATTCTATAGGGGACATCGAAACTAAAAATAGCCTAGTTTCAAGTGTCCCTGTAGGATCCTGACATCGCTTAATCAATGTGGCAGTCATCCCCAGATTCCTGGACGCAGCCTGACGGGGATGACCGCCTCGTTGTCATACTGTGGTGACGTGCGCACGCAGAGCAGCGTGGTGCGGCCCTTAGTATTTTTCCCTCACTTGAAGCGTGATACTCAGCGACTGCGGACGTGCCGCAGCTCGCTCTCGCCAAGTCCATAGAGACGTACCGTGCGCGGATGGTTGTGCATTGTTGTTATCGCATGTTAATCAATTAAACATGACAAGAGAGAAGACAGTTTCCTGGTGTATTTAATACCGTTGATCGGACGGAGAGGGGAGTTATTTGAGTTTTGATGGCAAGATTGGGAGGAGTCCTTCGTCGGCCGTTGTGACCCATAACGGAACCCCGGTGTAAGCTTCAACTCACCGTATTGGTAACTACGACGTCATCCCACACGCCATATTGGTGACCTCGACGACTGATTGTTCACGCAACAGTGTTTTCACCTAGATACCGGGTGAAAACTGCTGTTTTCAAGGATAGTTTCATAATTTTAGGGGATTTTTTGAAAAAAACATTCACATTTTTTTCACAAGGTACGTGAAAGCTGTGGGTCAAAATATATGTATGCCATTATTAATTAGTTAGAAAGTGTTACCAGACAAGAAGCACGTTCTTTGCGTCTAAAACGGCGTAATTTTCTAAATTTTTGGTCGAAATTCCACGTGTTTGGCGCCTTTTCAAGATGGCGGCCTTGCCGATTCTTTAGAAGAATCTAGAAAATTACTCTTATAGACATAGTCTATCATTTTTTATAGTAAGAGTTTGTTTAATGCCTTCATCCTACTAATGCCACTGTAGGCGAGTAGGAGGGGGGTATTTTCTACAACTTATTTTTATCGTTGATTACCATAATTGGGTAACTCGATCTTAAAGTCCACAGACGAAATCTCGTCAAATTTTTTCACGATTTTTCTAAAAATCGACAGGAATTTTTACTACCGCTTCGACTCGGGTAACCTTTAATAGGTTTAGGGCCAAAATAAATTGTTTCCCTAAATGAATGTCAATAAACGGTCTTATTTGGTCTGCTAAAAATATTCCCAGGACCGTAGGTCAATATTTTGTACTATTATCATATGTTATTTCAGAGAATGCTGAATATTATATTTGTATTTGGTAGGTGAGCGCCATCTTGGTCGCTGGTTTCCCTAACTTAGCTCAAAGCTCGCTGTGGGCACCCACGTGTTCCCCCCTACCCGGCATGCATCGGGACAGTGAACACAGTGAACCTGTGTTGCCGCAACACATTAGCATAAAGTAAGCCGCCATTTTGATTTGGTGGAGATTATTAGTCACGTGTTCCAAATTTTACACGGACAGTTTGTAATAAAAATTTTTTTAATTGTTTGTAAATTTTCTTTTTCAACACGATTGAGGGAAAAAATGTGTAAATAAGTCGTTTCGAAAACGAAATTCTGTCACTAATTGGTGAGATTTTTTTATTCACTTTGAAACGCTTTTGGTGTTTGTAATCGTGCTAGGCTATTCAGCGCCTTATTTGGGCACGCAGTAGTTGATGAATATGCTAATGTGAGGCGAGACAGGGATGCTGACTGTATACTATGTACGCATCGCTCAAAGCTTACCGTCACAGACTATAAGCCACACGCTGCCTGCCGTACAGGCTGTGAGCGCCGATCATACACACACACACCCAACACAAGCGACATAAACCAACCGCCATCTAACACAGTCGGTTTATACGTCAACCAATGAATCGATGCGAGCGATTGATTCGGACGTTTATGAAGTGATTCGGTGGTGAACGTACCGTTATAAAAAAAAAACGTGGAATGTTCATCACAGATATCATTTTTCAGCGAAATGATACACTTTATCATTTATCAACATAGACTACTGTCAGTCACGTTTTAGATACTATTCTTAAATCACAAATGTCACTGTTTTTCTTCGCAGTCACATTTAGTCTATCAGTTTGAGAAGGAAAAAAATTTCTCATGATAATTATTTCTGAAGCTTAAATTTTTTTATAAATACAGAAATATTCGATTTGACAGTTGCGCTATCGCGAAACATTGCAAATATTTGAATGTGTTTTTCGACTTGTGTGAAATTTTTTTTTTCACTCAGGTCGATTTACAAAAACTATTATAATAGCTTAGCATAGCTTATCACAGTTATATCTGGCATATTGTTTTTATGTACCACTGCGATCTACGGTTTTCACGCTACCATTTTGCATGTGTGTGACTCAGTGAAAACGTTTTATGTCTCATATAGACCTCCAGTTTTTACTTTAATCAATATATATCTTTGTGAATTTGTGAACAGCACTTAGGTGAAATTTCAAAGACACATATTTCTGCAAATAAACTGCAACCCCCGTTTCTCGCACCATGCGACATAGCATGAACATTTGCTAAAGTCTACACTTCTAACTTCAACATATTACAGACATTTTTCATCTGATTTTTACGACATTGCACAGCCTACCCACGCACGGCGCGTGACGGACTTAGGCCACGGAGAGTGGCAACCGCATACCCTGGCCAAAGGCCTGGGGTGTGCGCCAGCAATATAAAGGCTAGCCACCGACATGGTGGAGAGGTGCATCACTTCAACAGTAAATAGTGATGGCCAGTTTTGTATTTTTCATATATATGACATTTTAGACGTCGCCTACCTCTCAGCCTCAGAGTTACAGGTGCTGCACTGGCGTATTATATTGCCAATAAACCACGTTCCTGTCAACCACACAGAACACAGCGTGGGCATGTACAACGCGCATCCATAATACAGAACAGCACAGCATACGTGATTATCTGCTTCAGCCGACACAGCTGGCAATCAGCATCAGCAGTGTTCTCAACAGCGTCTACTGTCCGGGGATTCCCCACATTTACTGTTACGTCACAGCACAACCAGATCAGCATCGACTTCAGAACATTATACGATGTCAGCAGTCATTTTATTATAGGCCCACCTACCTGCATCAGCCTTACAGATTATAATAATTTCATATCATGAATATTTTCTCAGATCACTCATTATTCAACTTAATATTGAATGTTTTATTAATAGTGATTTTTTTAATAATTCCAGTTTAATATTTTCGTGCCTTATATCGCCTCCGATTTTTTACGATACATCGCAAACGATTTTTTTACGACGATGCATAGGTCTGTTTCATTTCACCGCACGTTCGGCGATATGACACAGACATGTGCGTTTTTTACCTTTAATGTTTTTAATGTTTTGCCAACGCAAGAGGGCGACTTTTGCGTTTGGCGCGCCAGCAACTAGCTGGTCATGTCCCACACGTGACATTTCGTGGAACAACTAGTTCCACTGCACATCGAACGATACATGTAATCATGTCTTTTTGCGACCAAATCGCAGGATCAGTATTTTAAAACCTGTGGTAGGGCATGCGCCCGAATCAGGTACGTCATAGCGTTACCGCATAATGCAACTCAAGGCTATCACACGGTGAGATGCCAGCTGTGATCGCTCATAATAAGGCCAACTAGGCCCGAGCACGATCATTCAGTTTTTTACTCCTCGCGCTAATGGGGATTTGAGTACTTGCATTCGAATCGACGCTACGATACGCACAATCGAACCTACAAACGAACCGACAATGCGAACACTTGTTCGATACAGTACTCGAGTACTGCCCCCTAACGACCAGCGAATGCAATAAATCGCTTTATAATTAGCATGTGTTGGACGCAACATCCACACACGTGCTCGATTCGTGCGGCTGGCACTCGCGGTTTACTATAGCGCCAAACGATAAAGACTGCGAGACCAGCCTCACGCATCGCACTATTACATTTTTCATTGTATTGTATTTTGTATTGCATGTAATTTACGTAAGTCATTTTTGCACTAGCAATTTGCGTAAAAGTTTCAGTACATTTTAATTACAGAATACTAGGCTACTACAGGCCAGGCAGAATTGTGTACAGATATGTAAATGTAAAGGAATTTACTTTTAGCAAGTTCATTGCTAAACATTAATAGCAATTCTGTTAATTAAATGAATGGGTTGATAGCAGATGGCAGCTCGTGAATAATATATCAAGGACAGTTGGAGTTAAGAGGATCGGACAATTCAACCGCCCATAATGTAACCGCACCCGCTATATTTTTTTTTAAAGAATAATATGCTTAGTATAAGAGGTTACATAATTGACAACCCCGCTACTTGCACGAAGCAGTCTCCTACACGTCAGTTTGGTCCTACGTTGTCACTCAGCCGTGGGTAATGTAGGATCCTGACATCGCTTAATCAATGTGGCAGTCATCCCCAGATTCCTGGACGCAGCCTGACGGGGATGACCGCCTCGTTGTCATACTGTGGTGACGTGCGCACGCAGAGCAGCGTGGTGCGGCCCTTAGTATTTTTCCCTCACTTGAAGCGTGATACTCAGCGACTGCGGACGTGCCGCAGCTCGCTCTCGCCAAGTCCATAGAGACGTACCGTGTGCGGATGGTTGTGCATTGTTGTTATCGCATGTTAATCAATTAAACATGACAAGAGAGAAGAAAGTTTCCTGGTTTATTTAATACCGTTGATCGGACGGAGAAGGGAGTTATTTGAGTTTTGATGGCAAGATTGGGAGGAGTCCTTCGTCGGCCGTTGTGACCCATAACGGAACCCCGGTGTAAGCTTCAACTCACCGTATTGGTAACTACGACGTCATCCCACACGCCATATCCCCACTAGTTTCAGATTATCCCCGGGTATGCACCCCATTTCTAAATACAAGAACGTCAGGTTCACTATACCCCTTCTCGAAAAAAAACAAAAATAATTTACTTTGTGAGATGGATATTTTTCATTTTTTTTACATTTGTAGTTGGAAATTGCGTCAGTAATTCCAACATTAAACGAATGAGAAATATAAAGACACAAGGGTTAACTTCCTGAGACGTTTGATGAGCTCCCTTACAGAATTAGGCTTTATCTCCGGATGGTCTGCGATCGATCTGCTAGCACGCCTAGCACTACAAACATGTAAACAACGCAGTGGACATGATAAGAACGTGTTAAGAACGTGATGGTCATGTAGCACACATGGTCGTTGTGAGCACGGGTAACGTTAAGAAGGCCTTGTTCAACAAGTTAAGAACATAGGCTATAACATTGAACAGAACATAGGCTATAACATTGGGCACGAGATATTATTTCGTGAGCGCGCAAGAAAAAAAATAATAATAAAATGTCAGGGTCCTAAACCACTACCGTGCACAGCTAAAAGGCAGTATCTGTTCACTCTACAAGTAAGTAGATACTCCATACTGCCTTCGCAGAAAAGACCAGCCACCACACTATGCTACTAAACATGAGAACATTACTGCTGCCATTCTCATGAATTTTAAATCATGACTCGAGCATGCTGACATTAACACCAGCAGGTGAATGTCAAGCTGAGCATATCATGCACATTGTGCGTCACAGCACCGGGTGAACTATTAAAGAATCATCCAACTGCGAAATGGGCATGCGTGGGACGGTCAAGTATAGGCCAACAGTGGCCTATTGAGTACAGGTAGACAGCATTAATATCAGTGACTGCACTGATTACAAGATACTACTCAAACGAGATATTGATCCAATGCTGTTTTAATGTTAGGCCAACGTCTGCGACGTTGGCCAACATTAAACCAACATTTGGTGACTGTGCTGTGTGCTGGGAAAGCTCTCACTGTCAATATGCGCGAGGGTCTACTGTCCCTAGACCCACATGGTAACACAACCATTTGTGTTTCAACACAAAGCCCACATGAGAGAATTGGTGAATTATTTAGTGATAGATGTCGATCAGTATATTTGTACAGCAGCAGAGGGACCAAATTTTCGGGGTACCTAAACCGGCGGTACAACATTTGTCCACATGTCTAGAATTGTTCTCAGGGATCTCTAGATACAGAATCTGGTTGATGACATTGCCGCATATGGGGGCGGGCTGAGAATTTGGCACTTTTGTACACCTACCCAATTTTTTGAGAAAATATTCGCTTAAATATGATTTTCGCGTCATTCTCACTCTATCACAATGTTTGGCCAGTTAAATCAAATATTGTTGTATTTAGTTTTTTCTATCCATCAGGTCATATATCTGTGGGGATAAAATAGTAAAAAAACAAATAATTTTGCACTAGCATCCCACCTCGAAGAGCTATTTTGAATATTGTAGATATATCGCAAAATGAAATTTTTCAAAATTGTAAATTTTTTCCATTTTTTGCATATAGTTTATGACAACAGGATGAGCGGTACCATTTGGTTCCGATACATCCCTTAAGCCAGAATTAGGTAACCAATGCTTGATTTTTCGAGTAATTGATCATTATGGTCAATTTCAATATGGCCGCCGTGAAATCCATGATTTTCTTAAATTTTACATCACAATCACAGTTTTGGTATTTAATCTTACATTTTAATGCGCGCTTAAGTATTTACAAATGCTGTAATGTGATATTTACCACAGAAAATGGTGAAGACAATGCTCAAAATTTCACTTTTTTCCTAATAGTTTATAAGCACAGGCTCTAATGGTGTACGATAACCTTCATGAGCGGTATCATTTCATTGAGAGACACGTACCCACGAACAAAAATCAGGTGATAATGATTGATGTGTAGAACAATTAATAATTATGGCCTATTTCAAAATAGTCGCTGTGAAATCAATTACCGGTAATTCTCATAAAATGCATTATTGTCACACAGTTATCTCACAGACACGATTTACCGGGTAAGTGTCTAATCTTACGTTTTAATCCTCACTATGTCCAATAAAAGTATTATAACATGGGGAAAAAAGTAGAAATTCAAGATGGCCGCCGCAACATTGGCAAAATGTCGCACCATTTTACAAATAATTTATGAGCACACGCTCTATTCTATATCTGTATGAGAACCTCCATGATCGGTATTATTTATTTCCGAGACGTCTTATGAGTCAAGATCAGGTTTTTAATGCTTGATTTCTTAAGTAAATAATACTTATGGCCGATTACAAAATGGCCGCCATGAAATCAATGAATACTCCTAAAATGTTTTATTGAACATTACATGTTGTGCATAATATAATAGTCATTTAAAAACACGATCTGTGTATTTAGTTTTGCATTTCACTTTTCAATGAATCCACTAAAAGTAATGTTAAGTAATTTAATCTAAAATAGCAGCAGTGAAAATATCAAGAAAATATGCGTTTGTTCAGCTTTGGTCCCGGTGACCTGAAGCCTTGTCTCCTAAAAATGAAACATTCAGTTCCCTTTAATTGTTGTAATTGTTAAACATGTACTATGTAATGATCATTATAGAAACACTGTTTTGGTGTTTACTCCAGAGATCACAGCCACCATAAAAGTTATCTCAGCCACTACTTGGCCACTAAAAAAACTGGTATCAGCCACCGACAAAGTTATCTAGGCCACTACAAAGTGATCTTGGCCACTGCAGAAGTGATCACATCAACTTTAAAAGTTATCTCGGCCACTACAAAAGTTATCTTGGCCATTAAAGAAGCGATCACACCTACTTTGAAAATGATTTAAGCCACAACAAAAGTGATTTTGACGACTAAATAAGTGATCATAGGCACTTTAAAAGTTATCTAAGCCACTACAAAGTGATCTTAGCCACTGAAGAAGTGATCACAGCCACTTTAAAAATCATCTAAACTACTACAAAAGTCATCTTGGCCACCGAAGAAGTAAGTACAACCACTTTAAAAGTTATCTCAGCCACCACAAAAGTGATCTTGGCCACTAAAGAAGCAATCACACCCACTTTGAAAATGATATAAGCCACTACAAAAGTTTACGACTAAATGAGTGATCACAGCCACTTTAAAAGTTATCTCAGCCATGTCAAGTTGATCTTGGCCACTAACAAACTGGTGTCAGGCACTGAAAAAGTTATCTAAACCATTACAAAGTGATCTTGGCCACTGAAGAAGTGATCACAGCCACTTTAAAAATATCTAAACCACTACAAAAGTGATCTTGACAACTGAAGAAGTGATTGCAACCATTCTAAAAGTTATCTCAGCCGTGACAAAAGTGATCTCAACTACCGAAGAAGTGACTACAACCATTTCAAAGGTTATCTAAGCCACTACAAAAGTGATCTTGACCACTGAAGAAGTGATAACAAGCACTTTGCATATTATGTCAGCCACTACAAAGTGATCTTGGCTACTGAATAAGTGATCAAAGCCACTTTAAAAAATCAGCTAAACCACTACAAAAGTGACCTTGACCACTGATAAAGTGATTACAACCATTCTAAAAGTCATCTCAACCACAACAACAGTGATCTTTGTCACTGAATAAGTGATCACAACAACTTAAAAAGTTATCTCAGCCACTACAAAAGTGATCTTGGCCACTAAAGAAGCCACCACACACACTTTGAAAATGATCTAAGCCACTAGAAAGTGATCTTGACGACTAAATAAGTGATCACATCCACTTTAAAAAGTTATTTCCGCCACTACACAAGTTATCATGACCACCGAAGAAGTGATCATATCCACTTTAAAAGTTATGTCAGCCACTACAAAGTTGATTTTTGTGCACTAACAAACTGGTGTCAGCCACTGACAAAAGTTATCTAAGCCATTACAAAGTGATCTTGGCCACTGAAGAAGTGATCACAGCCACTTTAAAAATTATCTAAACCACTACAAAAGTGACCTTGACCACTGAAGAAGTGATTACAACCATTCTAAAAGTTATCTCAGCCATGACAAAAGTGATTTTGACCACCCAAGAAGTGATTACAACCAGTTTAAAAGTTATCTTAGCCACTACAAAAGTGATCTTGGCCACTGAAGAAGTGATCACAGCCACTTTAAAAGTTAAGTCAGCAACTACAAAAGTTATCTTGGTCACTGAAAAGTGATTAGAACCACTTTAAAAGTTATCTTAGACAATGCAAAGTGATCTTGGCCACAGAAGAATTGATTATAGCAACTTTAAAAGTTATCCCAGCCACTAGAAAAATGATCCTGACCAGTGAAGGAGTGGTCACAGCCACTTTAAAAGTTATGTTAGCCTCTACAATGGTGATCTTGGCCACTAACAAACTGGTGTCAGACAACAAAGTAATCTTGGCCACTGAAGAAGTGATCACAGCCACTTTAAAAATTATCTAAACCACTGCAAAAGTGATCTTGATCACTGATGATGTGATTACAGCAATTCTAAAAGTCATCTCAGCCACTACAAAAGTGATCTTTGCCACCGAATAAGTGATTAGAACCACTTTAAAAGTTATATAAGCCACTACAAAAGTGATCTTTACCACCGAAGAAGTGATCACAGCAATTTTAAAAGTTATTTCAGCAACTACAAAAGTGATCTTGGCCAGTGAAGAAGTGATAACAGCCACCTTGAAAATGATGTAAGCCACTACAAAAGTGACATTTGTTGCTGTACTATATATCCAAAATAAGAAATATGGGAATTCCGTCTCTATGTTTCGCTTAATTGGTAAATGCGCAGCACAAAAAAAACTTTTGCAGTTCTAGTCTATGGACAAGATTACATCATATGGTCATATAAGGAAGCCAAAGGAAAATTACCGATTTTTGATGATTTTAGCCTGATTGTGTCGCTTTAAGATATTACATCAAACCGTGTTTATGATATGACTATTAGGTAGACAATGTTCAATAATGCATTTATTTAATGGCGGCCATTTTGAAATCGCCATGATGATTATTTACTTGATAAATCAAGAATTAATCACCTGATTTTGACTTAATATATGCCTCTAAACCAAATAATACCGCTCACTGAGGTTTTCGTACAGAGCAGAACGTGTGCTCATGAACTATTTTCAAAAGTTTCGGAAATATTATTTCCCATTTTTACGGCGGCCATCTTGGATTGGTTCTTAAATATCATATTCTAGCACTTAAAATATACATATATATATTCAATGGATTCATTCACCTTTAAAATATAGGAATAGACACAAAAACCGTGTTTCTGAGATAATAATTAAGCAAACCATGCTAAATTATGCATATCAAGATTAAGCATTGATTTCACTGTAGCTATTTTAAAATTGGCCATATTGATTAATTCCTCTACAAATCAAGCACTAATCATATGATTTTCACGCAAAGGTTGTCTCTAAACCAAATGACACCGATCGTGGGGGTTTTCTCACATGATAAAACATGTGCTTCGAAAATATTTGCAAGAAAATGTGAAATTTTGCACATTTTCTTGATCATTTCTGGCAGCCATCTTTGATTGAGTCTTAAATATCACATCCCAGCATTTGTAAATACTTGAACGAGCGATAAAATGTAAGATTAGACACTCAAACCGTGCTTGTGATGCGAAATTTAGGAAAACCATGTTCAATAATACATTTCGGGAAAAAACCATGGATTTTACGGCGGCCATTTTGAAATTGGCCATAATGAACAATTACTGGACGAATCAAGCATTGGTAACCTAATTCTGACTTAAGGGATGTATCTGAACCAAATCGTACCGCTCATGGAGACTTTCGTGCAGAAACGAACCTGCTGTCCTAAACTATATGCAAAGAAAATGAGAAAAAATTGAAAATTTTGAAAAAAATAATTTTGCGACATATTTACAATATCCAAAATAGCCCTTAGAGGTAGGATGCTAGAGCAAAATTATATTTTTTTTTCCTATTTTATCTCCACAGATATATGACCTGATCAATATAAAAAATAAATCCAAAAATTTATCATGCAAATGGCCCAACATTATAATAGAGAGAGAATGACGCGAAAATCATATTTTAGCGAATATTTTCTCTAAAAATCAGGTAGTTGTACAAAAGTGTCAAATTCTCAGCACGCCCCCATTTCCGGCAATGTCATCAACCAGATTCTGTATCTAGAGACCCCTGGGAATAATTTTATGTAACTCCTTTAATATGGCTCTTTTTTGGTGTCTACTGCTGTACTATATAGACTTTATATGACCATGTTAACGGTTGTGTGAAATATGTAATTTAAATCTAGTGGAAGATGAAATTCACTTCCTATGGTTTGTCCTATGTATCAGGAATTGAGAGATGAACCAAAATGTGTTTTTTTAAAGTTGTTTTATGATCATGATATAGGCCTACAAATGACATAGGCATATATATCTAATGACACTGCATACTGGTCATTTCATATCATTATATTTATCCCTGCGAGAATCAGAGATTAAAGGAAATAACTTTATAGTCCATTATTCATTAATACATGTTCGGTGCAAACATTAGTAAGAAATAATTTGCAAATATTTACTTGGTTGATTTTAAGAAGCTGTGCAAACTGCGGGGAAGTGTGTGTTATATGCCTACATCAGATCATGATAGCAGGAGTCAATTAGCAGCAATGTGTGCGGTAACTATTAAACAGAAGTGCAGACCATTGAGTTAATTATAATAATATTATTATTATTATTATTACTATTATTATTATTATTATTATCATTATCATTATTATTATTATTATTATTATTATTATTATTATTATTATTATTATTATTATTATTATTATTATTATTATTATTATTATTATTATTATTATTATTATTATTATTATTATTATTATTATTATTATTATTATTATTATTATTATTATTATTATTATTATTATTATTATTATGACAGTTCCTAAAAAACACGAACGACTCCAGCACTGCTGATCAAGGCGCTTACATAAAAGTAATACTTGTAACATGTTTACAATATTCAGCTAAAATAGTATATTTTAAAAAGGTATGTCTTTAGATTCCCTTTAAAACTGCTCAGCGATGAAACATTTCTCAAATTAAAAGGGAGGGCATTCCATAGTTTTGGTTCATCTACACTTAATGCTGCTCCAGTACCAAGTCTCCTGGCACTTGGAACCATGAGTTGCAATTGGTCATAAAATTGTCTCAGTCGGATTGGTCTTTCCTTCATCTCAAGCATTTGCGTCAAATATGATGGTGAATGATCATTAATAGACTTATAGATATATAACATAAGTTTATATGATATTCTCAAGTTCATGTGGAGCCAGTGAAGGTCTTGAAGAATTGGCCTAATATGACCTTTAAGATTGTTTTCTCATGTGAGTCACTCATGTGACAGCCAACTTTTAAGCACGACCCACGACCTATTAACATCGGCCGATGAGAGAGACCGTGGCGATATGGCTATACATGACTTTTCCAAGGCCTTCGGCATGATCACCCATGGTCGGTTGATGTCAAAATTAGATTGTTATAGAATGAGAAGCAATATACATACCTGCATTTCTACGATTTCCACGATTATTGGCTGCTTTATTGGACAACTAAGACACTAGACGACTCTCTCCAACTTCAAAATGACCTTAATAATTTACAGCTATGGACAGAGATATGGGTGATGAAGTTTAACCCCATAAAATGCTATCTTTTGTCTACAGCAAAATGCTTAAATACATATTTTTACCAACTAAATAGGCATATTCTAGAAACTGTTAAGGTAAACCCTAATAACACAAACTTATCAGATGACCTATTATTCACTGCCCATATGGTATCACCACCCTGAATGAGCCGAAATCCAAGGAGGGTGTCTACTGACTAGAGAGTTCCTACCCAAATTGCTGCTTTAAATGGTTGTTTCCGCGTCTGGAATGCTGCAATTTTGCAGATAAATGGTAAGCAGACACTGTTTTCGCTATCTGTGTGTCTTTTCTGGGAATGGGCGCAAGAATATTAAAGGTACATACTTCCAAGTAACCAGACTACAAAATTGGCTATAGGGCCTGGTTTTTCTATTTTTGATATTTATTTTGATAAATATCGCCGCCAAAACGACTTTAAAATGCAGTATTGTCATTCAACAATTCTCCACTGTGGCCCACACTTAGCACTGCTTAGTGTGGTATCATGGATCATGCATGTCATGTGCTGATCATGTGATGTAGGCCTGTCTATTTCTGACAGTTCAGTAAATAAACAAGCAATGACAGAGCCATGATATAGGCCCCCGGTATAGGCCTAGGCTTATGACTTTTCAAGTAAGCCTAGCGTTTTTCAAAGTCGAGCAGTCTGGAGTACATTATTACTATATGTCATGATATGTCTTACTTGAACTGAGATGGGAACCTATATAGATCATGTGGCCCGATGATGTCTTCGACGAACTCGACGCCAATGATGTGTGGTCTACAGCTGCAGTTACAATTGTGTTGGCAGGTTAACACTGGTTAAGCCCGCGCCGCCACCAGACACCACGTGATATGATGTATACGCGCAGCATCTATGTGTGGTGTGTGGCTGACCGCCCTGATCGAGCTGTCAAAACTCTCAGAGATGAGTTGTTGCCTAGGCCTATATTATAAATTAGATAAAAAACGATTGATCAGAGAAATCATTCACTATCGCTCCGCAGAGACAGCACTACATGCAGCATGCCTGTAGCATCTCGTCTGATAACTTGGTTTCTGTGACCAGGTGACTGTGACCTGCGACCTCGCTAGCCGTGGTCCAGGCGACTCGCTCCGTATAGTCCAGTTGTCAAATGGCATTTTTTAACTCAAGCGTGTTTCGCGGTATGGACGATGTTTTATGATTGATTCTGGTTCTAAGGGATATCCTGAGCAGGAATCAGCCGGGTGCCACTTTGGCATCCTTGGGCGGAATTTTTTAGGGGCAAAAACAAAATGGCCGCCAGATATTTCAATGTCAAATATGATTTTTCAGCAAATGAAGCCAGGAACAAGTGTAATACCTCATTTTTATGTGATTTTGACTGGACAATCCATTTTTTGCATTATTTTTAAGATTCAATGTCATCATAAAGGTCAGAAGGTCAATTGCAAGGTCAAATAAGCAAAAATACCATTTTTACCAATTAAAGCTAGGAACATGTGTAATACCTCTTTTTCATGGGATTTTGTCTGAAAAATCCATTTATGGTATTATTTTTGTGATCCGAGGTCATCTTCAAGGTCAAAAGGTCATTTCCAAAGTCGAAAACAAAATGGCCGCAAGATATTTCAAGATCAAATATGATTGTTCAACAATTGAAGCTAGGAACAAGTGTAATACCGTATTGTCAAGTGATTTTGACCGGGCATTCCATTTCTTGCCTTATTTTCATGACTCAAGGTCATCTTCAAGGTCAAAAAGTTAATCTCAAGGTCAACTAAGCAAAATTACTATTTTAACAAATGAAGCGAGGAACATGTGAAATACCTCTTTTTCGTGCAGTTTTGACTGGCCATTACATATCTAAAAATATTTTGATTATTCAAGGTCATGTTCAAGGCCAAAAGGTCAATTTCAAGGTAAAGTAAGAGAAAATATCATTTCTAACAAAAAAAGCTAGGAACGTGTGTCATCAAAAGTTAATTCCTATATAAAAAGTATGATTTTTAACAAACATAAATAGCAAAAAGTGTAGTACTTCTTTTTAGTGTAATTTTTACGAATTTTCCATTTCTGCTACTATTTTGATGATTAAAGGTTATTTTTAAGGGCTGTGTGTCAATTTCAAGGTCAGGTAGGCCTAAGCACAATTATGATATGACTTTAACTGAATAATCTAATTTTAGCAGGGTTTTAATGATTAAACATCATCAAAGTGGAATGATCAGACAACTAGAAGGCATCAAAGGGTGACGGAGAGGTGTCAAAGAGCGATGAAAAACATAACAGTTCAATGGGGAGGTGCTAAAAGGCGTCAAAGAGTCGGTAAAAGACAATAGGGAGGCATTTAAGGGTGTCAACGAGTCACTAAAAGACGCCCAGAGGCGCTAAAGAGAGTCTAAAAAAGGTTAGAAGAAAATGAGTAGTCATTAAAGAGCAATGAGGAGGCGTTGAAGGGCAATGAGGAGGCGTTGAAAGGCAACGAAAGGGGCAAAAAGGGGCGTTAAAGAGCGACGGGATGCATTAAAAGGTGGCAGGGTGGCATAAAAGGACTATGGAACGGTAACAAGGAAGAGTTAAATGACAGTGGAAGTATGTTAACGGGTGATGGGGAGGTGCTAAAGGATGATGAATAGGTGTCTAAGGGTGATGAGAAGGCATCAAAGACGACTGAGAATCTCCAAAGGGCATTGGAAAAACAGTAAATGGTGACGAAGAGACGTCAAAGAGCGACAGAAAAGCGTTAAAGGCCCAAAAAAAGTGTTAAAAGTGATGTGGATGCAATAAAGTTTGATGGAAAGGCGCTAAAAGGCGCTGCAGATGCGTTAAATGGCGATGTGAATGCACGTTAAAGGGCGATAGTGAGGCGCTAAATGGTGATGGGAAAGTGTTAAATGGTGAGGGGAAGGCGGTAAAGGGTGATGAGGCATCGTTAAAGGGCGACCATAAAACGTTAAATGACGATGGAAAAGCGCTAACGGGCAATGGGGAGGAAATAAAGTATGATGGATAGGCGTGTGAGGGTGAGGAGAAGGCACTAAGGACAACATAGAGTTGTTAAAGGGCGACGAAGAAGCGTTGAATGGTGACACAGATGTCCAACGAGTGACGGAAAAGTAATAAAGGCTGATGAATATGCGATAAAGGGTCATGGTGTGACGCTAACACGCGCTGCAGATGCGTTAAATGGCGATGGAAGGCGTTAATGGGCAGTGAGGAGACGTTGAAGAGCAATGAGGAGGAGTTATAGGACAACGAGGAGACGCTAAAGGGCTAAGAAAAGGCACTAAAAATGGACGGGATGCGCTAAAAGGTGACGGGGAGGCATTAAAGGGCTATGGCACAGCGTTTCAGGGTGACTAGGAAGCATTAAATGACAGCAGAATTACGTTAAAAAGCGATGGGGTGGTGTTAAAGGGAGATATATATGTGTGTCAGGGTTATAAGAAGGCGTTAAAGATGACGGAGAATCGCTAAAAGGCAACTGAGAAGAATTAAATGGTGACGGAGAGACGTCAGAGAACGATGGAAAGTCGTTAAAGGGCCAATAAAAAAGGTTGATGGAGATGTACTTAAGGTTGATGAAAAGAAGTCAAAAATCTCTGCAGATGCGTTAAATGGTGATGTACTTAAGGTTGATATAAAGACGTCAAAAAGCTCTGCAGATGCGTTAAATGGTGATGCTAAGACGTTAAATGGTGATGGAAAGGTTGTAAATGGTGATGGAAAGGCGTTAAATGGCTATGGGACGCCGCTAAAGGGCGAGGAAGAGGCGTTAAATTGCGCAAAAAATGGCGTTAAAGGGCGACGGAAAAAATATGAAGGTCGACCCAAAAGCATTGAAGGGCAACGAGAGGCGTCAAATGTGCCACAGAGACGTTAAATCGTGATGGGGAGGTGTCAAAAAGCCATAGAGAGGCGTTCAAAATAAATGAAGAGGCGTTAAAACGCGACGGTTAAGTAAAAGAGCAATGGAGAGGCGTTCAGGGCGAAGAAGAGGCATCAAAGGGTGACGGAAAGGCTTTTAATTGCAACAAAGAAGCGTTAAACTAAAATAATGTTCAGGGCGAAGAAGAAGCGGTGAAGGGCGACGGAAAGGCCTTCAGTTGCAAGGAAGACGGGTTGACCTAAAAACTACGAAGACACATTCTTGTCTCCTTTTAGCGCATCTGCATGGCCCCTTAATGCCTCTCTGTCGCCTTAAAACACCCTTGGTCGCTCTGTAACGCCTCTTGTCACCCATTAACGCCTCCTCATTTCCCTTAAATATGTCTTATCATTGCCCTTTAATGCCTTTTCATTGTACTTAAGCGCCTTCTCATTGCCCTTTAATGCCTTCTCATGGATCGGTAAAGCTTTTCCTTCACTCTTGAACACCTCTTCGCTAATTGCCCTTCAACGCCTCTCGTCGATCTCTTCACCTTGAGTTTGTTTAATCATAATTAGATTATCCAGTCAAAATCAAACCAAACACAAGGTATTATGTGTGCTCCAATTTCTAGCACATATGTTAAAAATTATATTTGACCTTGAGGATGACTTCTAATCACCGAAGTAATAGAAAAAAAACATTTTTCACTCAAAATCCTGCGACAAAAGAGGTTTTTACACATGTATTTGTTGAAAACCATTTTCTCCTTTACTTGACCTTGAAATTGAGCTTTTGACCTTTAAGTTGTCCTTTTATCATCAAAATAGTTTCAGTAATAATTTATTAAGTAAAAAAATCACACCAAAAAGACATATTACACTTCTTCCTATTTTGTTTTTTAAATATCAAATTTTTACATTTTTCACCTTGAAAATGACCTTTTGACCTTGAGAATCAGCTTGGATTGACAAAATAATACCACGAATGGATTTTTCAGACAAAATCGCATTAACATAAATGGATGTTTCAGACAAAATCCCAAGAAAAAGAGGTATTACACATGTTCCTAACTTTATTTGTTGAAAAGGGTATTTTTGCTTATTTGACCTTGAAATGGATTTCTGACCTTGAAGATGACCTTGAGTCTTAAAAATAAAACAACAAACGGATTGCCCAGTCAAAATCACATGAAAATGAGGTATTACACTTGTTCCTGGCTTTATTTGTTGAAAAATCATATTTGACCTTGAAATATCGGCGGCCATTTTGTTTTGAACCTTATAAATGACCTTTAGACCTCGATGATGACCTTGGATCACCGATATAATACCGTGATGCATTTTCAGACAAAATCCCATGAAAAAGAAGTATTACACATGTTCCAAGCTTTGATTGTGAAAAATGGTATTTTTGCTTATTTGACCTTAAAATTGATTTTTTGACTTTGAAGATGACCTTGAATGATAAAAATAATGCAAGAAATGGATTGCCCGGTCAAAATCACATGAAAATGAGGTATTACACTTGTTCTTGGCTTATTTGTTAAAAAAATCATATTTGACCTTGAAATATCTGGCGGCCATTTTGTTTTTGCCCTTAAAAATTCCGCCCAAGGGTGCCAAAGTGGCACCCGGCTGATTCCTGCTCAGGACATCCCATAGTATCAGAATCAATCATAAAACGTCGTCCATACCGCGAAACACGCTTTAGTCAAAATCCACTGGACTAGTAGGGCCGATCAGCGCTACGACCTCGCCATCTATCTCTGTCATCACCATATATGGTAGGCATAATCAGTCACTGTGCAGTTTGCCTGTATAGTGACTACTGGCCACTACTGTAGGCCTACAAGGGTTGTAGGCCTATATCATTTATGTACTTATTATCAGTTGAGACCCTACCTTAAAAAATACACTGTGTGCGTTGGAAATAAAGAAAACACCTTGGTGCAAATATGCATAGTCTTTCGAAATGTATTGGTTCTCAGTAGTAGGCTTTGTCACGTGGGTTGATTTGTTGTGTCTGTGTCTTATGTTGTTCAATCAGGGAAAGGGATGTGGAGTTATATAGGATATTGTGAGCGAATATAATTGATATTGTTGAATAGGCCTGTGGCTAGATGCTGATTGACGGATTTCAACACACCCCACATTTCATAATAGCAGAGATCTCCCTCTTGTACATGTGGATGGTGTGGATGGTGTGTTCACAACTGAACCGTTGTGTCTGCTCGCTCGGCTTGCGTCCGCCACGTTCACGTGACTAAAATTACCATATGGCGTGTTTACACGAATTCAAATGGCGACAGTTTGAATATCATTCGGCGATACAATCATTAAAACATATTATATGAGAGTCCTGAATGATGCAGTATGGCCACATATATGCGGCAATTTGTATCATAATTAAACTGAAAGTCATATTTTGGAAACTCTATACCAGAATATACTTCAATGTAGGAACCTTTAAGGGATATCTGGGCAAACTGGACCTTTTTCCGTATATCGGCCCTACTTCAAAATCTAATTGGAGAGCATACCATTTTCGAAGCTGTTTTTCAAAAAAGACAGCCTAGGTCTTATTATGGTGTGTCACATTGGAGTGTAGCTAGGGACGAAGGTGGTGAAATCAGACCTTAGAATGTTGGCAATATACATGTTTTTCAATGGGACCGGTATTTGTGGTGGTGAGACCATGTGTATGCAGGGTATTGATGAAGTGTCATGATTATATAATTTGATATTTTTGTTGTTTAAAGTGAAAAAAAGTGTTTATTCTATGTTTATTTGTATTCTCATCGTCGATGCGATAAATTAGACTGTAAACTTTTGGATAAAATACATAATAATTGATGAATGAATGTGACCAATGAAAGATGGGATGGCGTGTTTTGGCAGGTAATTCATAGATAGTATGCTTTCCAATGGTAATGGACTGGTTGTATGGTTAATATAAATAAAAAATACGAAAAAGTTAACACTTAGTGCTGTTTTTAACCATTTATCCTGATTGATGTGTTATATTTCTTTGTGATTCTAAGTCATAAACGGTCACCATGACTACGCATTTGGTGAAAACAGCCTGATTCTCATGATATCAGCCCTTAATGAAAGTCCGCCCAAAGAAACATCGCTTGATGTATTAAAAAAAATAAAAACTATGTTGCTCAGAACAACTTTCTGCTCCAGCTTTGTTTGGAAAAATTACACAAAAAATAAATTGTATTTGTATATGGTCTCACCACCCTACATGAGCCGAAATCCAAGGGGGGTGGCTACTGACTAGAGAATTCCTACCCAAATTGCTGCTTTAAATGGTTGTTTCCACGTCTGGTGAAGTAAGAAAAATACAGGAATGCTGCAATTTTGTGGATAAATGGTAAGCAGACACTGTTTTCGCTATATGTGATATGACGTAGGCCTATAACTGTTATGCGAGATTTTCGGATGGGCACAGGGGGTGAGAAGGATTAGTGCGCAAGATTATGTAGGGAGATCTGGGCAAACTAGACCTTTTTCCGCATATGGACCCTAGTTCAAAATCTAATTGGTGCGCATACCATTTTTGGAGCTGTTTAAAGTTGTATTATCCCGCATATTAGCCCGACCTAGTTGTATTCTCCATAGGGTCATGGGTCTTGCATCGCCTGTGGACCGCAGGTCTGAGGGCGATGCAAGACCCATGACCCGAGGGAGAATACAATTAGGGAGAGCTGATGTGAGGAACGATACAACTTTAGCCATGGTATTGGCTTTTATCTCACACCAACATGCTCAGTCAAACTTGGCCTGGACTAGAGAACCGCAAATTAGAAAGTAAATTACTATAACCTAGGCCTATAACTGTAATTAGACGATGGATAAACAAAAATGGCCAATCTTTAGTAAGGCTGTGTAGCGTGTGTGCACAATGATGTTCTACCGGGTAGGGCTAGGAACATATCCTTATTCTGACCTAATCAAACTCTAATCATAATATGGGAGTAGCAGGGATATAAACGATAATGACAAAAATTCCTACCCTTAGAGTTCACACAATTTGTTTTATTTAAATCTTTATAGCTGCATCAGCCGGGTAAAAAATTGTATCTGTTACAATACAAACCTTAGTGGGAGATAATACTACTTATTACTACTACTTTTAATAGCATTTAAAGTATTAATGATGGTGCTAAGTTAATGTATTATCAGCATGTTGAGTTATCTTCTGATGTGTGCACCTACTACAAGTATTTATCTGATTTGGGAAATGAAAATTCCAACTCATTCACACAAAACAATATTCACTCACACAGAATCCAAATATTCTCCACCACTCCCCTTACTATCATTGATTATCCTGTCATATCCGTTCGATTATGAGCTTATTTTTTGTAAATATTCAAGCTTCATCGATTGTGACCTTTGTCTCTATCGGTCTATATTGTGCACAGAGCAATCAGAGTATCAATAATGAAGGTGTTTACATTTTTCGGCAGCTCAATAGAAGGCCTTGATCATTAAGACGCTCACAATACCTGCAGTCATCCGCACGGAGAATAGATTCTTATGCTTATACATCAAGTGAAGTTCACCAGTATGTCATCAGAAATTCTCTTTAGCGTATTTCGGATGTCACCCGTGTGGGCGGCTATTTACTTTCTCTTTGTGGCGGAGGGAAATGTGATTCCTAATGATGAAGCTATGACAAGTTTTATTCTTCATCAGTCTAATCCACCATGTCGTGACGTGGACACAAACAAAGAACTTAAGCCATGTACTCTGTCCAGCCTGGAGGACTATCGGGAACTAAGGTACGGGGACCCAAATTGTCCCGCAGCTCATGGCCAGACGGGCTGTAAAGATGGCTCGTACAATATCACATGTATGCCTCTGTCATTACAAGTCGAGTATTTATGTGCCTGTGCTGAAGTCAAGGGTGATATTAACGCGGGAATCGCATGGAATGACACTTGGGAAGAAATCAGCGGGGACGAGTTGTCCTTCAAGCGCAGTCTGTGTGACTCACAAGCTGGCTGGTGTATGGATGGAATGTTCAAGATGAACCTGACATACCTGATCAAGATGTATGCTCCCCTGGACACCCAGATCACGGCGTCATCTTCACTTGATGCTACTGTGGGGAAGGAAACTTATTTATGTTTCCGTATGTGGGTGGCTTAAAGCACACAGTGACCAGTCACCGTGGATCATGTTTGACTTCTTGCAGATCCGTGTAGCAGTTGGTGTTGTAATCGGGAAACCATGTGATTATCCTGACTTTTATGTGAAGTCATTTCGCATGTCCACTAAGGATGAAAACAGCATCTGGTCCTACAAAGGTACTGACGTAAGTACTGGTGTAGGTACTGACGTAGGTCCTGGGGAAGGTACTGGTCTCACCTTCACCTGGTGGTTTGGCAGGGATGTCTCTGCACGCTTCTGGAGAATCGAGCCCGCTACATGGCATGGCTATGCAGCTATGCAGGCTGAATTCCTCGGATACGCCTGAGGCATGTAAGGGGCGTAGGCGTACCCAGCATCAGTATAACGTGAACCAATATGGATACAATAAAAACGATCTAACCATTTTAATGTCATAGTTAGTGGTGATATAAATCACAATAATGCGTTATTGACAGCTGCCTAAGGTTTTCTAAACTCTTTCAATTATTTTGATATTAAATGCAGCCATGCGAAATCTGAGAAGCTCACCCCCTCTGCTCCTTAAAATAAACATAACTACCCACCCTCCAGGAATCGGGTAGTTATTTTGATGTGATTTTGATATCTGTATCAGACCACGACCAAACAAATGACTGGTTTGCATGTTCGTTATATTCTGGTAGCATTATGTTTCTGGAAAATGACCAGTCCACACTTCTCAATGTCCTAAAAATAACCAAATGTATTTATCAATAAACTGAGAAAGCAACAATCCTGGCTATGATCATGTCTTTGTGCTAATTTATCCGTGCATACTTTGAATAATGAAGTCATTAGCTAACAGCTTTTGTATCTGTTTTTTTTTATTGGTATATTTAGCTAGTGTATGGTAATTACACATACGAACAAATGATTACACAATTACTTATTATTGTAATCTTAAAATTAACAACGCTAGATCATTAAATTGCACTAAACTATATGTACACATTTTTCTTGTTAAGGCCAACAGCTAACGGCTGTATTTGTATCACTTTTTGTTTGTTACTTCATTGCATGTTAATTACACATACTAAGAAATGACCACTCGTCACAATTCCTGAGCAGACAATAACTTAATCTTAGAAGCCTAACAATTAGCTACTCTTGACATTATTTTAATTTTACACATTGCGAACCCCTTGCCTGAAATAATTATTTTTAGCTAAAATAAAAAATAGATATATTTTCCATTAGAAATAATAATAAGCCATGACACCACCATGATTGATCAATATTTGAGGACCCAGTATTAGTAACAGAGGGACTCTAGTAATATAGTTTAGAGGCTCATCTCATCTCATTGCCATCTCACCTGCTGGCCATTTACCCCTACGTCCTTTTTTGTATGTAATTATTTTAATACAGTAATTATATCGTTGGTGATAAATAGTGGATTTATTATTTAGCATATGAATCTGTGGCGGTCCAATACGGTGAATGTTACTGATGTTATAACATAATTTTTGTTTGCTTTACATTTTTGTATTGACGCCTATTTTGTTCTGTCGTACAAATATTGAACAAATAATCTGTTTGCTCGTTTGTTCGTTCGCTCGTTCGTTCGTTCGTTCGCTGGGGCATTGATTGATTGATTGATTGGTTGATTGATTGATTGACTGATTGATTGATTGATTGATTGATTGATTGATTGATTGATTGATTGATTGATTGATTGATTGATTGATTGATTGATTGATTGATTGATTGATTGATCAATCGATCGATCGATCGATCGATTGATTCATTCATTCATTCATTCATTCATTCATTCATTCATTCATTCATTCATTCATTCATTCGGTCGTTCATTCCTTCAGTCCTTCATTCATTCATTCATTCATTCATTCATTCATTCATTCATTCATTCATTCATTCATTTATTCATTCATTCATGCATTCATTCATTCATTCATTCATTCATTCATTCATTCATTTATTTATTCCCTCATTCATTCATTCATTCATTCATTCATTCATTCATTCATTCATTCATTCATTCATTCATTCATTCGGTCGTTCATTCCTTCAGTCCTTTATTCATTCATTCATTCATTCATTCATTCATTCATTCATTCATTCATTCATTCATTCATTCATTCATTCATTCATTCATTCATATTCATTCATTTATTTATTCATTCATTCATTCATTTATTCATTCATTCATTCATTCATTCATTCATTCATTCATTCATTCATTCACTCATTCATTCATTCATTCATTCATTCATTCATTCATTCATTCATTCATTCATTTATTTATGTATTCATTCATTCATTCATTCATTCATTCATTCATTCATTCATTTATTTATTCATTTATTCATTCATTCATTCATTCATTTATTCATTTATTCATTCATTTATTCATTTGTCCCAGTCTTTACAGACACATGTGTGTTTTCAAGTTTACCTCACTCGCCCACACAGCCTTCACACCTAGCAGTCTGTTATAGGAGTCGATGCGGGGGCTGAGCTGACTCACAGAAACCCCTTTTAACCACGAAATAACTCTGATTCTGATTCCAAGCGAGAAGGTTTTACTTTATTATTTATATATAAATATTGCCGTCATATGAAGCTGAAAATTTTGCTGGCAATTTGAGATTTGAGACAACCAAGTGACAATTCAGGAGGACAAGGGCCAACTCTTTAACTGCTGGGCTCGATGATATTATCTCTTTTCATTTTTATTAGCACATTATATCTCAGATTTTAAACATGCTGAAGATAAAACGTGACATCAATCAGCAAGATTTGAAAATGATTGACCTCCAATTTGTCAAATCTGAATAATGTTCATCCACTTGAAGTTGTGGATCGCGTTAGCGAGACACAACTTGAAGTGGGTGAAAATTCTAATTGAATAATTTGGCGTTTATAAGGTTTAACCTGATCTATCTCAATGTTTACATTAACTTTTTTGAGTACACACGAAAATACCCTTAAAACGTCGTTAAGCACTGTTTATTACCAGAGTATACAAGCAAGCTCTGCAGCATGCACCCTATTCTTGGACTTAGTAAGCCATCTCCCAAAAAACCCGGTGGAATAAGACTCGGGATCGGCCATGTGTGGTGTCCGGGAGCTTACTGGAACCACCTGTGCTGGCGGGGAGGGCGGCAGGTAGCAGATGTAGCGGCAAGAACAGCTGTTGAGCATGACGGACTCGCCCCTCGCACAGCAGTGCTGACAAGACTGAAGTACTGCATTCTGCAATCGAGAAAAAAATAGTTTATAGCAGTACGGTCAAATTGGTAATTTTATCAAGTGACAGAAACAAGGGTTTATGTTAACCTCTACAGTGCGGGGATCGACTTTAGACGTCAGAATCTGTCGTCAGATTCTGACGTGTAAAATCGATCCCCCACTTCAAGAGTACAAATATTTCTAATGGCCGTCAACCCATAACATAGGTATTCAAATGAATCGGAAAGAGCTAAATAAAAAATTATTGATTATGTCACATCGAAGAAAATCCCTTTGGTCTCCATGCATGGTTGATACAAAAATAATTCAGCGCTTTAATGGTTAAATATCAAGGAAAATAATCAATGTGGACACCACAGCGGACTATGGATGGTACTCTACTGCAATCACAGGCGTCATTTTGTCACGTTACCTTATAATAAAGTAATAAAAGAACAGATTAGCGGATTAAGCGTGGTCTAGAGTAAATACTGTACGGTACCTAGACCCTATTTCTGTAGCCCACCCGGTGTTTTATAGTTATACCCTTAACCCGATGCTGATGCACAGTGCTTGGGTTAGAATAAAAAGTGATTAACTGCTGACATTTTAGAGTTGAATAAATGAATGAATAAATGTATCAATGAGATAATAAATGAATGAATGAATGAATGAATGAATGAATGAATGAATGAATGAATGAGAGAATCAATGAATGGGGTTTTACGCCACCTTGGAGCACATATAGGCTAAACTCGGCCAGGAGAACTTTCTGATGATGGTGAGATGAATGAGTGAACAATACAATATTGTATGTTAAGACAAACTAAAAAAAGCTACTCACTTTTCAAATAAGCAATATAATTGAAAAAGGTCGAAACTGTTTAGGCTACATGTGTGTGTAGGCCTACAATCATGATAGAGCCGAATTATTGTTAAAAACTTACTGCTGGAGAGCGAATATTATGCCTGACAATACTGTCTAAAGGCAGTATCTGCTCACTAACATTACTGTCAAAAGGCAGTATCTGTTTACTGATAATGCTGTTAAAAGGCAGTATCTGCTCACTGACAAAACTGTCTAAAGGCAGTAATGACAATACCTTCAAAAAGAATATCTGCTCACCATGCTCACCGACAATACTGTCAAAACGCAGTATCTGCTCACTTGAAATGTAAGTTCCCAGTGACGCTGGTCGTGAGTCAACCCTTTAAGCCATCACGATGCATTAAAGCATCATTTTACATCCCTGAAAACACACTGGATTTTACTACACCCAAGGCTTTTAGAACGGAAATTCTCATGAAACTGGTTTACAAATACGTGGCAATTTTCATTAATTTTTAAACCACATCACATCATCTTCATCCACTACAAGTCGAGAATTGCGACAGTAATTCGTGGCTTTTAGTGGATGAAGATGACAATGTAAAGTCAGACTTGAAAGGGTTAAATCCACACTGGTTTAATGCCTCCTGTTTACTGGGGAATAAATACCTCTCCGCCTCTCCTAATCGCCATGCACGGTTTGAAGAGAAAACGTTCTGTTAATTGCATCAGGACAGGAATGTCCTCCTATTATACGGATTTTATCAGCTTAGATATCTTAAAGGCTTAGTGTCTGCCATTAAAAAGCAATTTGCTATAATGAGTTGTTCGCGATTATGAATATAAAACTTGCACTGACAATAATACCATTTAACCTTTTATTGTGCTGTGGTAGAAAGATGAATGGGGCTTTAGGCCACAACAGGGCCAGGGTAATCTCCTGAGGATGATGAGACGAATGAGATGATAGTGTCATCCAAATACATGATTTATTGAGCCCTGGCGGTATGAGGTCAAGCGCGCTACCTCTCGTTAACGGAGGCTCTCCATAATACAGAATTTTTACGAGTGAGCGGAGAAGAAACATTTGTTTATAACCCTTTAAACGAGATATTTTATATAAACTATGGAGACCAAAGGATTTTTTCAATTTGAAATCATCATAAATGTCTTAGTTACATATTTCTGGTTCATTTGAATACATATGTTATGGGTCTACGATCACTAGAAATATTTTTACTCTTACAGTGCGAGGGCCCAAAGTATGTTGTGTTTACTTATAAACAAGTTATGACAAGATATTATGACAGGATAATAGCTGTGTTTAAATGGCCACCTTTGCGTAATGTCGGCCGCTACAATCGAGATCACGAAGAGGTCACGTGGCACGTGACACCGACAGAGAGAATGAAAACGAGGTTGATCAGCAGAGATACCTGATCGTGTGTTATTGTTATCGAGTGGAGGGCCGCCGCGAAAAGGCAAAACAGCAGTGACTGCTCACTTTTAAGTCAGCAGTTACTGCTGTTTGTCTTTTACTTATAAAAGCTGGAAAATACTGATAGACCCCGCGCTGATCAATGTTCATCATTACCTTATTACACACGCACATTTGCTGAGGTATCCATTACCACATTACAGCCAGATATAAATAATTTTGTTTAAATGGTAGCCACTGGTATATTTTGCTGGTTTCTATTCATTTTTAAATTTTGATAGTGTTTTCTTCTCCATTCATTTATTCATTAAATAATATTTTATTTTGTTATTTAAGATTTGAGTCAACTATTGGGTGAAACACTATTAAAATGCGATGCAAATCAGATCCAAATCGGGAAAATTATTTTTTTGGTTTGCCTTTATTTTCTGCAAACAAATTGTAATCTCTTCAATTCTAAGAAATTGTTGTCCTCGAATTAGTGCACTACTATCTATCTATCTTAAGATTATATATACTGTATGATATTCAACGCTGTCATGCAAAGACACCACCAGTAATGCCTGAGGCAAAATTACAATTTGGCCGTGAGTCGTCCGATCAGCGAAACAATACGTCGGCGATCATCCGACGGCGGCAGAATTAGATTTGTGACTCATATATAACTACTAATATAAAATATTGGTTTAAAGACGAGCGAAAAAGTGTAAATTGTATTGCCTTTGTTATGCTTTATGCTTGCAATAATTCAGTGTTTGACTTTGACTCAATTTAATTCAAACTGGTATTCGCATCAACTATACCTTTCTATTGGATCTCATTATATTCAAATGTCAAAGGCATTTTGAACAGCACAATTATTGCAATCTTCATAAACAGTATTCATAAGCAACTTGAGCAAACTCAAGCGCAATGGTCAGCAATACAAAATACAGAGATTGTTGTTATTTAACGTTCCAATTAACATAGATTAAGTAATATAGCGGTGTAAATGTTAATACTAGAGAATGGGATCACTCCTCCGCGCAGTGTGCACTATCAAGTAAAATGTCCTATCTGTCCCTTGTATAAGTGTGAGAAAAAAAACATTTCATTTCGAGGGAATGATCCATTGTCAGTTTCTCATGTTTTAGTTAATGAGTACTGGGTCTCAGACCTCGTCAGTTAACCTACCTATTAATATTAAATGACTACCTTCGTCCCGAAAACCGCATTTACCCTCTCCTCAATATTAAATGGACGTATATGCCACTTAACAAAGATGCTAATATACGTCCATTTAATGACAGCTAATCCGGCTGAAATTCTGATCCTGACGGTCTGAGGCCGAGCATGCTATCTCTCGTTCGAGGAAACTCCCCGCAATACTGAATCTCTGTGAGGTGGTGAAGAACAAACATTGTTTTTACAATATGAATTCCACATCGAACCCAATGAATCCGACGTGACGGGCATTGGGTGTAACTAGAGATATTATAGTGTTTAATAATCTCTAGTGTAACCACTACCCCAGGTTTCCGCTCAGATCGACGATCGAACACAATGGCTCCGACGTGACAGCCATTGGTGTGTCTCTACTACCCCGGGTCCCGCTCACATTACATGTTGTCTAGAATGTCCCAGAAAATAAATTCGCGTTCGAAATGGTTGTAGAGGAAGGCAGACTATTCAAATATCAGATCTAGAAAATTGCCCATTTCGGCGATACCCGCACATGCTCCAGCGACATTTACACGTGACACCCGGCACCTATCGTGAGGAAAACAAGCAATCAATCGCACACACAACTAAAGTATTAAAATCGCACCACGGAGAGGTTGACTGGCAAATATTGTAGCCTATTACTCAGTATATATGATATACCAGCAAACACGAGGCTTTAAGCCAATGTTGGTTCAATGTCGAGCCAGAGTCGCAGACGGTGGGCCAGCTTTAATACAACATTGGCTCACAATATATCGTGCTTACTGGGATAAAACTATGCCATTTTATGTATAGAAATCTTGATATTAGGAAGTATGCAATTCTCAAGAATTCTTTATTTACTCTTTTGCACACCAGTCAGAGGCGATTCTATTATTATCTGAACATTAATTCAATGTGAGACCAACGTCTCAGATGGCGACCCAACTATGACCCAGCATTGACCCAACGTCACTATATATAAGGAAGGAATACCAAGACATATATCACACCTGAAATCGAGCATCAGAAGCGTACACATATGCGATATCTCAGCCAACAAAAGACGTTCAGCCAATGCTGGTATGATTTTGGCCAGCGTCTTAGACGATGAACCAGCGTTGACAACGTTCAAATATGATTATCAATTTGAAATCGTCATAAATGTCTTAGTTATAGCTCTTGCCGCGCTGAAAGGGTCAATCCAACATTGGATCAGCGTCTCTTATTTGCTGGTATGTTGATTGCACTGCAGGTGGAGTTTCTGCATTATTTTGCGCACTAAATTACAAAAATGACGTTCCACTTTTTAGATTGTGATATGTTGCATAGAATGGCAGATCGTCCCTCTGCCATTCGGTGCAAAATATTATAGCATTTCTGTCGGATAAAAAATAGTATCTACATGTCCACTGAGCCCATGTTAAAACAAACAGCAGTAACTGCTCACTTAAACAGTAAGCAGTTACTGCTGTCTGCCTTTACACTACAGTAGATCCATGCGAAGGAAACGATGCATTTAGTCAGAGGAGTACATTTCGACCCTATCCGAGATACACAAAATAAATGTTTTGCATAAACACCATTCTGATCAATCAATTAATTAATAAAGGTTATTCTATTAAATGCATTCGGAAAGAAGGATTTGTGTTCTCATATTGTGTCGAATCAATCATGACATTGTATTTGCAATGTTAAAGATCATAGGCAGAAAATTGGCTGATGTGTTTAAGGCATATCACATAAACACAGATGCAATGTTGTCCAATGTATCCGATAACATTTCCCTACATGTATTCGTCATATTAAATGAACAAAAATATCCGTATCTTCATCTAGTTTGGGTTTTGTATGTGCATTGTTCGTGTGGGTGGGAAACATTTTAGTTGAGAATCAATATTGTGGGGAGCCTCTGGGACTGAGAGGTAGCGTGCTCGGCCGTCGGGGCTCTAATTTCAAATCCTGAGTCTGGAGGGCAGTGTCATCTCATTCATCTCACCATTCTCAGGAGGTTCTCCTGGCCCAGCTTAGCCTATTTGTGCACAAAAGTGACCTAAAACACCATTCATTTCACTTAACTTCCCACTCCAAGTATAGTAATAATAAGCAAAAAGACCAGGCCTATATGTAACTGTTTGTTACTTCCCTTTGTCTTTGTTCTTTCCAAAAAGAATAGTTTTGTCATTTTTAAATGGTAATAAGAAACGACCGTTTTTGTTCGGCAAAAAATCTTGACAGGAGTCATACATCTAGACTGTGGGTGAGGTGGGGTGAGGCAGAGCACTTTCTGAGCTTTATTGCCCAGCAAACATGAAACGTTGGGCCAACGTTGATTTATTGCTGGCCCACTGTCTACGACGTTGGCCCAACATTAAACCAACGTTGGGCCAACGTCTCATGTTTGCTGGGTGGTACCTGGGGCCCTGTAAATAGATCCTGTGAGTATTACCTCAAGCCTGGCACGTCAAATAGTTTTCCCTGGACAAAAATCGACCATTTGCAGCTCCCATCTTGTGCGGCGGCGTCGTCAACGGAGGCGTAAGCGGCGGCGGCTCAGATGGAGAGGCCACCCGCTACTATTTGAGAACCGGAAATTTGCTGAAGAACAATAAATGGCTCCGCTACATTATGCCCGGTCTGTCTGTGCCTCGGTGACAATTGTGGCGAATAGATCTGCCAAAATCAGTCCACTTCACCAAAACAAACACAAGAGAGTCTGCGACGTTGGTCAAACATTGACATAACAGTTAGTCTAGTTCAAGATCTGGCGCTTGCTCGAAATGTTCATTCCTTTATAAATACATGTCCATAATACGAAATACTGTCTTTTTCAGTGCAATAACCTTGACAAGTGGTCTGCGCGAAAAATGTTGTAAATGGAGTTCAGATTAGATATGTATATACAATGCGTTTCTTCAATCTGGTTCAATGTAATTAAACGTTAACTTTTCCTTCACCGACTTCCCCCTGATAAAACTACCCCCAGGAACCGACTTCTTTTTTAAGGAGGACCCCTGAAGTAGCCTCTGGGTACCATACAGGTTATAGATAAGCGCATATCGCACAAATTAAAAATGCAAGAAAACATTGCGTCCATGCCATTGACCATTCTGGTTGGCGATTTTCAACCGTGCATGTAATGAAATATCTCCATTGCAATTATTGCATGTACAGATGTAGAATTCGCATAAATGCGAGATTGGTAAAGGAAGAGTTAAACGAACGACATATGCCCCCCTATTTTTAAAGCTTAGAGTACGTCTACTGAACATAAAAAATAAGTGATGTAACGCGGTCGTTTGATATGATTGAGCCCTAAAATTGTCTCCATGTCTAATTTGGAAACAAATCACCTCAGATAAAACACGCGAAGTTGTTTCAGTGCTAATTTTTGATCCAATGTTGCATTAGCATCTCGCGTCGTGTTCCGAAACCAATTACTTAGGGCGTTGTTCAGTGGTCACGCCATCAGTTTCATGGGCTGTTAAATCAGACGATTTTGCAAATAAATACCAAGTTTATGGCGTTTTTATCTTCGGCATCGCTTAGATGCCGACTTTTTCCTCCGCGGCCATGCCATAAAATATTATTTTGTGAAACGTATCGGTATAAAAAGTGGAAATAAAGTGGTATTCTACTTCTTCACACGAAGATAAGACTCATAATGAGGAGGAACAGCTCACGAAATGGTATATGGGGATCTGTTTTTGTAACTGATGATTGCACATTAATAATTTGTTTGTGATCAAAATGAGCTTTTTACAGGCAACGTGAAAAATTGATGTACATCGATAATTTATTTTAAATTAAAGATATAAAACCACGCAATAATGTTTATAGTTATCTTTAAAATGTAATTACGTATGTAACGTTGAGGCTGGTTAGTATTTTCTGCTTCGAATTACCCTAAATTAAATATTATTCCACGCTGGATCTAATTTATTTTCATGTGGAAACTGATTGGCAAGTGTACTGTGTGATTCATTTTATATCCTCCATGTCAACTGACTGGTAGGTTTATTGCGTGTTTCCATTTCATATGCATCATGTAAAATGATTGTTATGTTTATTGTGTGTTTCTATTTCATATGTATCATGTAAACTAATTGTTATGGTTATTGTCTGTTGCAGGATATGGTCACATCGCCCCTAAGACCACGATGGGTCGAGTGGTCACCATCATCTATGCCATAGTGGGCATCCCTCTCACTCTCCTCACACTCACCAATCTAGGTAGCTTCATGGCCACGGCCTTCCGCTTCCTGTACCGTAACGTCTGCTGTGGCTTCTGCTGCCTCTGCTGCAGAAAACCGGACATACCCCACGTGAACTCGGCCACGGTCAAGTACCGGGACGGTGAGAATGGTGACCCGGGGGCGTCCAAGTCACTGACTGGGGATCAGCAGGATGAGGTGTACTGTTTGGAGCATCAGCCCTCTAAACCCAAGACGTACTCTATCTGTGTGTACTGGAGGGCCGGGATACGCCGACTGATGCAGACAGAAGACAACGAGACAGTGACGGTACCAATCTATATTAGCTTACTACTGATAGCGGGTTACATAGCTATAGGGGCCCTGCTGTTCACACTATGGGAGGAAGACTGGGACTATTTGATATGGTCCTACTTCTGTGTTATCACCTTGACGACAATAGGGTTCGGAGACTACGTCCCGGGTACCAGTCTACAGTCGTGGGCGCAGCAGGAGAAGCTAGTCTTCTGTGCCATGTATCTGCTGTTTGGCCTCGCTCTCATCGCCATGTGCTTCGATCTGATGCAGGCAGAGGCCAGGAATAAAGTGCGGACACTGGGAAAGATGCTCGGATTCATCGACAAGAAAAAGTGATTTTAACTATGACGAGGCGTCAACCCAATGTCGTTCGAATGTTTGACCAGCGTCGTAGACGGTGGACTAACATTCAAACGACATTGGGTCAGTAGGAAGGCCAACACTGGGAAATATGATCTGATTCATCGATTAGAAAAAGTGATTAGCGCGGATCAGTGTACCATTTAATAATATTTCATGACAGACATCTCTCATGTGGAATTACTTGAATTATTGATAAGATACTGGAATCCATCGACAAGAAAAAATTGATTCCAACGCCGAGCAATGTACAATTTAATAATATTTCTGTTATGAGACAATTACTGCATGAATTACTTGAATTATTGATAAGATAAAATGGATTCATCAAAAAGAAAAAGTGATTTCAGAGCCAAACAGGATGTCTCCAGTACTTTATCCTTTAACTGCTAAATTATTTAATTTAATAGTTAAATCACTGTAATTGGAATTGGAACAAGTGTTTATACAATCATTAATGATTGCAAATGTTTAGTTTCAAATTAAAAGGGTATAAATAACGTTCTCCAACTTTAGCTGTGGGTCGCGGTAGCGAGACAAAACTTCAGGCGTGTGAAAATTTATTTTATTCAATTCAGCGTTTTAAGGGTTAATTATTAGTCAAAAGTTTTTAGTTTCTCATGCATGACTCGATACAAATAGACTGGCACTATTGTCTATTGTCTATTGTCTATTGTCCATTAAAAAGTGAGCATTAATTTCATGATTTAATCTATTGCCCCGACAAAGAAACTTTCACGTCGATTATCTGACTATGGATAGATAGAATATGAACGATTCATTTATAGATTGAATGACATAAATAAATGAATGAATAATTGATTGATAGATTGATAGATTGATTGATTGATTGATTGATTGATTGATTGATTGATTGATTGATTGATTGATTGATTGATTGATTGATTGATTGATCGATTGATGAGTGAGTGAGTGAGTGAGTGAGTGAGTGAGTGAGTGAGTGAGTGAGTGAGTGTGTGAGTGAGTGAGTGAGTGAGTGAGTGAGTGAGTGAGTGAGTGAGTGAGTGAGTGAGTGAGTGAGTGAGTGAGTGAGTGAGTGAGCGAGCGAGCGAGCGAGTGAGTGAGTGAGTGAGTGAGTGAGTGAGTGAGTGAGTGAGTGAGTGAGTGAGTGAGTGAGTGAGTGAGTGAGTGAGTGAGTGAGTGAGTGAGTGAGTGAGTGAGTGAGTGAGTGAGTGAGTGATGCTGACGACCATCTTCACTATTCTACCACACTAAGGATGTACTCATTTTCTGCTTTGTACAGAGATAAATAATCATAATAATAATAAGTAAATCCAATATAAATCATTGTAACATTTTTCGTTCCCTAGAAACCCCAGCAACCATAAGTGTCACTCACATGAGCGTCAAATACTGCACTTTGGTTTCTGGGGGCGAGTTATCTTAGTCACGTAGTATATCGCATATTCCTGTGAGTGCACGCAGGTGTCCTTTGATAGACATACTTATGTGATAGTATTTCTCTGTGAACGTACTAATTACAAGTGCTGTTGCATGTATGCGTATTACTATAATTATTCTGCATCAATACCTTCATCACTTAGAATAGTGTGTATCTATATAGTGTACTACTGCAGAGCCAGAAGGTAGTATCTGCTTACTTGTAACAAAGTAAGTAGATACTGCCTTTTGGCTTTACACGGTTGTGTACACCATAGTTAATGGATCACGTGTTGTCAGAATTAGTGTCATCAAGCAATTCGCTACTTAATGTAACATAATAATGGAAAAGCGATATGCCAGCTAGTATGTTCAGTCATTTGAAGCTGGAAATTACGTTAACAATTCCAGATTTAATTTGTAATTAAACATGTCTATTTATAAGAAATTGACATATCCAAATATAATCATTTATTCAGCAATAGGCATGTAAAATATCTTCAATATTAGAAGAATTTAATTTAGTTTCCAACTTGCATGATATCGGTGCAAATTGAGTTTATCCATACATACCCAGCGATGGTTTATATATTATAGAACATGAATGATATTAATCGTGGAAATCAGGAAGATCTCAACCAAGTCATAGCGAAATGTGAAAACACAACTTTTACAGCTATATTTCAAAACTATAATTAATCTCCAAATTTCTGCATTAACATTCTCACATGTATCACACAAGTCATCAATTATCATTTGCTACGGAACACAAATTTAGCTTTATTTATCTGCGTTCTAATTGCTCTAATGTTTTGAGTTACTCTCAGAGTTTTATTTACATCATGCATTGTTGTTCATACCAGTCATCACATTCCGTGTGTATATAGCCTTCATATCCACCATCATGTCTCTCATCTGCTGAACACAGTCCATCTGCCTGCTGCCGGTCAATGGCTCAACTCTAACGCACTGCCCCAGCTCTACCCCACCGTATAGTCAATATTTATTTTAGTTTACATTAAATGTACTATAGCATGAAATGGTGCATTAAGATGATGACGTTGGGAGTATACATGTAGCTCCTATCACGAATAAAAAAACAAAGCCTGTCGCATTTCCTGCAACAAATCTGTCCGCTGAGATAATTTTGTGAGTCATCTCGAGATTTATAATATATCGTCAGCTGGGATCTAGAATGTTCCACAAGTCACTCATATGAGTGAATTATGGGACACTTTAGCCACGAGTGAACAATATATTTTCCCAGGGTAAGTTTTCCATATTTGGTTTACTCTCACAACGCGTTTTGTTTACACAAAACAGCTGGATGAACAACTATTTATTATGGAAAATGTTTTCATATAATTAAATTAATCCAGTTTAATTTTTTGCATATGTCAAAGAATACAATTGTGTATAAATGGTAACATGTATGGTGGTAACTACTTCTGGCTCATAATGTTAACGCATTTCCCATAGTTGGTCGATTTTATTTGAATGCATTCCCTATAAATAATGATAAAACCTTGTAAAATACATTTATATACATTTATATACAGCGTATATGCATTTCTTCGAAAAAAAATGATAAAGATAAAAGTCAGACTCCTGTGTTATGTACTGAAAAGTTCCAAATGCTACTGCCCCACCCACTTTGGCTTTAATAGGGATCAGCCCTTCAATATATTGAAGGCTGCGAATGTATAAGTTATATCCTAAGTTATACGTTATAGTTATCACTCTGTAGTCAAGTTATTCATACGTATCGAGTTATTATACGTCATTTATAACATAGATAATCAGACAATCTGAGAATGCCAGATGAGTGACACATCTCACTTATAACGCATAGTAACTTAGATGCACCTCTTCAACTAGGACTGCCTGTTAGCATGGTTAGTCTTCTACTTGGTCTATCCCTTTGTATATAGCGCATTGTATTCGCATGTGACGTTGACAATCCCAATAGACACCCGACGACTGTTTAACTTTGGGCCAACGTTTCCGATGTTCGCCCAACGTTGGGCCGACGTCTCGTGTCGACCAACTGTATTCACGTGTATATTCAAGCATATCATTGGAGCCGATGTGATTATATTGAATATATAGATATATTACTACCGTTGAAAGTGAAAAGGCGATATCTGCTTACAAGTAAGCAGATATTTCCTTTCGACTTTGTATATCAGTATACTGTCAAATATGTTAAAGCGTACAGTTATTTATTATAGTGTACACTCTTCCATTTACGGTTCACAATCTCCACTGATACTATAAAGCGACTCTACTTGTACTTGCTTCATTTGAATGTGCCATTTCAATAAAAAATACTCTCTCACCTCGTCATGTCTTATCTGTGATGTCCAAGAGGACTTCAACGGCCAGCTGGATCGTATTTAATTGTAATATAAAAAAGGAATTGAGTTAAATCTAAGTAGAATCAGAAATGTGTATAATTTTATATACATATTTAACACATAACATTTAAATCGTTATCCCAACTCAGTGATATGTCACGGACTGGTTTGAAATATTCAAAATTACAAACGCAAAAAACAAAGACGTTTACTGAAGTTGATCAAATGTGGAAATTAAGATTTTTAAAACGCACCATTTATATAATATAAGGTATAATGTCTAAACGCGGGGTATATTTTATACATATGATGCTGGCAATTGCTTGAGCAATGAGCAAGTTAATGTCAAATATGAAGACGTAATACAGCATTCAAAGTAAATACCATGCTGGTCAAGCCTATCTGAATAGCACACATTTTCAACTCAATTCACAGACTATTACGCCATATTATCCAAATGTGTATATTACATCGTTGTAACGTCGCATCAACTTCAGTGGGATGGCCTCCATTAAAGAACACGAGATGTCCCCTCAATGTCGTTTTGCTGGCCCAACATCAAACCGACATTGGGTGGACGTTTCGTGGTTGCTAATAAATCAGGATCGGCTTGATCTGAGGACAGATTTGGACCCTGTGTTGTTTCAAGGTCGTCGTCAGGATCAGCGCCACCTAGTGAATTACTATAAATCTGTATGCTATCTGTATGTGGCGGTTGGTGAAGGTGACGTAGCGCTTTGGTTCGAGCCCCGCTGATCCTGTGTGTTTTTTCAGAGAAATATCCTTGTTTCTGCCCTTCGCAATTTTACTATGCGATCACGTTAATAGCGACCTCATCGAGGTAAGGCTGAAAACAGTGTATCGTTGTTAATTTCGCACAGGGTCACGCGTTGCGCGCTCCTTCACATGTGACGGTTGACGTCACACACACACAGCTGTTCAGAAACACGAGCCGTTGAGACATTGTTGTTTTAATGTTGGGCATGCATCGTAGCCAGTGAACCAACATTAAAACAAAATTGGCTCAATCAATCAATCAATAAAACTTCTATAGCGCCTATATCCTCAGCGGACCGAGCTCAGAGGCGCACACATCCTTAGTGTGATCATGTGTCATAATCGAGGCCAAAGCAGGTTCGTCAACAGGGAGCCTACACTCAGCTATCAGTGAGTGTCACAGTCACCCACTGAGATTTTGTGTGGCACTTACACATATCCAACACCAGCGGTCTCTGTCGTCTGTTACGTCACCGTCTGCCAACCAGCAGCCAGCAGTTCATAAATGAGCCACCAGCGGTGAGGTAGATCGTGATTGGCCAGTTGTGTTTAAATGCACACCTGCCCATCCGCTGCCAACACATGGGAATTTGTGCACGCAGTGCTCGTCATACAAACCTGAGGGTATCCATGAGTGTTCCACTTTCAATTTTATATTTATTGATAATTAATTTAATGGAGTTTTTAAAAGTATGAGCTAAGCACAATTTTTACTACATACGGTATATATCAGTGTATATTCAGCCTAGATATTTTTATCTCATTTTCAGAAGCGTCAATTGTAATAACATGAATCGAGTTATTTTGCACTCTGTGAGGCCATCATTCTGAAAGAAGCGGGCTTTTTCCCACGCACCTAGATGCGGCAGTACAGAGAGTGGCTGTGAAATCTCTGTCCCCTGGTGGTTAATATTAGCTGATCTGGGGAAGATGACCAGTGTCTGAAGTAGAGATAGAGACACTGGTGACACGAGTGAACAGGGAGCCGGGCTGCTGAGAGACTAGGGTGAGAAAGCCAGGTCAAATAGGTGAGATTTAAGTAATTTCCGGAATGTTAAGATTATTTTGGCATTACGTATTGGCACAGGTTCCATAAGGCTGGACCAGATATAGAGAAAGCTCTTGACCCAGTCTTAGTCTTTATACGAGGAACAGCAAATCTATTCGCATTAGTGGAGCGTAGATATTTTGAGCATTTCGGCCGAACAAGTAAACAAACCAGATATGCAGGTTGGTCTTCTCTTAGGGTTCGGAAAGTTATTGTGCATATTTTAAAATGAATGCGAAACTTGACAGGAAGCCAATGTAATCGTTTTAGAATTGGAACGGAACGACTAAATCGTGGGGCGTTGGTTACCACTCTTGCAAGTCTGTTTTGAACGCGTTGTAATCTAGCGATATCCTTTTCTGGCATATTGTGAAAAAGTGAGTTACGATAATCTAATTTACTACTGACGAGTGTCACTGCAATTTGCTTGGCAAATAGGCCCAGTCACACTGGGTAAAGACAGACTTTTTCGAATTCGACGCAGGTCACGGATATGATAGAAGCATGCCCCACATGTTTGGGATATGTGTTTTCGGAAATTCAGGATACTGTCGAATAGTACACCAACATTTTTAGCTGATCTAGATGGATTTGTATCTCGACCTAGAAGTAAGCATGGGAAATTATTCAAGAATTTTTCTCGCTGAAGTTTGGTCCCCAATAAGAAGAACTTCTGTCTTGCTAGGCTTAGGCTTCAGCTTAGATCCTGTCATCCAGGCCGACACACCCATTGAACAATGTTGCAGCTTCTCAAGAGTTTCCTTAGCGTTTGAAACTTATAGAGACATGTAAATTTGAGTATCATCGGCATAAAGATGGTGGTTTATGTTAAAAATAGAGATAATAGTGCTGAGTGGTGTTTCGTGCTTACTGTTTTCTGGGTACACTAATACGTCACGTGTTGACTGAGACGGGGATTTCTGGGTATAATAATAACCTGATAATGTGGACCACTACTTTAATTTACAAATTCTTCCATCTTGAAGGTTATTGAAATGCCATATTCTGTACATTCAAATATGTAAAAGGTGGATACTTATGATATTTATTTATTCAACCGCCAAGTTGGAGACAGTATACATACATATCAGATTAGATGTACATATTTATAACATACAAATGCAATACAATAATATATATTAGTAAAAACATGTACATTAAAAACACAATATAGCCTACTTTTTAATACATGATGAATATCTTGTATTAAAGTATATGTAAACGTGTATGGGACACAGATTCCCTAGATTGGATTGTCAGGTCCGTCAAGATATTGGCTGGAGACCCTTTAATAAAATAATTTCTGGCGATTTATATGCATTCGCATAAAGACAGCATAGTGATGGTGAGACACCCAAGCTTAAAACCAGTTTAAAACCAGCTCATGTGTTATCTGTATTATGGAAGTCTGTCGAAGCTTTGCCCAGAACTTCACTTCAGTAGCTTCTCGCACACAACTGTCAATAAAAAAACATATATTCAGCCTAAATGGTAATCGTTCGAGTACTTAGTTCATACATTTTTAGCATATTTTTTCTGGAAGTTATGAAAAATTGCATAACATTTATTTTTAAATTGCAAGTAGAACCTGTGACTAAAAACTCCAACCAAACAAAGTTTAAATCTGTTGTTACGCGGGAAAGAGCGGAATCATCAATGGCTTTGAATATCGCGTTTAATAGGGCCTGCTCATGGGGAGAAGTGCTCAAGTGAGCGTGATAATACTGCCGTGCAAAGTCAAACAGCAGTAACTGCCCACTTGAAAAGTGAGCAGTTACTGCTGTTTGTCTTTGTATGGCAGTGTTCTGGTGTGGATGATAATACTTAGACATATCTATCAAAGCCACGGAACAAAGAATACTGTTATTGAAGTAAACCCTTATCCTTCTAAGTCGAGTGTTACTTTTTCATTCATTTCAAGCTGCATGGCATGCTAATACAAGTTCTAGATTTACATGTAAACAGTTTCTAGCTAATTATAAAAATATATTAAAATTAGGTTATTTGATTAACTGAGCGCCACCATAAAATATTTTCTAAATTTGTAACATTTCATTCAGTTTCATATTCGTTTCTGAACCGTATATGCGAGCCTAGGAGGTGAATGTTGAACAATTTATCTTATTTAAATTTTCGGCCTCTCCAGTTGTGTATTGTTACCATGGTTACCGCAACCAACAATTTTAAGTGGTGAAAATTACTCACATCAGTTTAATTTGAAAGGGAACTTTGCAAATCTTGACGTTTCCAACAACACCTTTTTCAAACTCTGATAAAACAGATTAAAACGATTGTAATCGTGAGTAGTGATGAAAGGGTTAAGTGAGGTGGCTGGTGATTATGACGTCAGATTAAAGACGGTGATGGCACTCCATCTTATTATCTGTGTTACCTTCACATATCTTACGATTTTGGCCTTAGTGGCTTAAACTTCTGAGAAAGTACACTTAAATCAGAAAATAGCATCAACCAAAGATACAGTTCATAGTCTTTATGCTCTGGCACCAGTTTCGTGGCTGGAGTTGAAGCTGTCATTGATACTAAGCCTACTGCACTATAACCTAACTTACAAGCACCTGTAGAAACCAGTCATTTAGCACTGGAAGGGTACTTCTACATATCATAGGCCTGCACAGTAAGCCAATATGAATTGATTCATGAGAAATACAACTAGTCGATGACCAGAGGCACACCCCACTAAAATGCTTAAAATTAAGATTATCTTAAAGCTATCTTATTTGCATTAGAAAAGTGAAGCTCATCTTAACTTTGCTAATGCAAATATGAGTTGATCTTAATTTTAAGATGTTTAGTGGGGCTGGTCATAACGATTAACCCTTTAAGCCCTCGCGATGCATTAAAGCATCATCTTACATCCCTGATAACAGACCTGATTTTCCTACAACTAAGGGTTTTAGAATGAAAATTCCCATGAAACTGGTTTACCAGTACATGGTCATTTTCTTCAATTTTTCACTCGCAGCAAATCATTTTCATTCACTACAAGTCGAAAATTGCGACAGCAATTCGCGACTTGTAGTGGATGAAGATGACTATGGTAAACTCAGGCTTGAAAGGGTTAAAGTACCCGTTAAAAGTGTTCAAAGTTACGGACGAAATCGCAAATATACGAGGTTCATATCTAAAATAGGGTTAGTAGAAAACCGGTGTTGCACCGCTGTGTTCAGAAGACTCGTTTTGAGAGTATATTAGATATTGTCTCATTGTTTTCAAAGAAAGGAGTCATTAAGAGTACCTTGTAATTGTATGTATTTGTGGTAATTACTTCTACAATACCTTACATATTGGTAATTGAAACGCAGTGATGTCACCGGAAACCCTTTTGAATGGCTACTCAGTGAAAAAAATGTCGTATAAGTCACCCCTATAATTCATTGAATTAGATTGCTATGTGAAAACTTTATAGGTCAAATTTCCCAGCATACATGATATTATTTTATTAAATTCTTGTCAGGATAAAGATTGTTTTTCCACCATGACACCATGACCACCCTCTAGATACATTGTGTATTAAAAAAAAATATATGTATAAGGAATAAATAAATAAATAGAGGGAAGCTATGTTGAAGCGCTTGGTTTCATGCTATACATTTCAACAAGCTGAGCCATACTGCGCCATCAAAGAATTCAACATTTCACCCTTAAAGCGCTTAAATATTTGAACTATGGAGACCAACACTTTTTGCTCAATTTGAAATCATCATAAATGTCTTAGTTCGCTCCTTCTTCATCACTTGAATACCAAAACGTAAATATTTGACTCTCTCATAGTCAGCCAGCCAGGGAGGCAAATTGTGACGAACAAATGGAGTGATGCATATCAAACAATAAACTAACTTCAGAACAGTGTTCAGTAATTATCCAAGAAAAATCCTTGGGTGGCTGATAATTCAAGATGGCCACTGCATGCACTAACTATTATACTAAAAAGGTATATCTTCACCAATAACTATGCAAATCGCAAATGCAATATATGGATTCGTATGTTTTAAAAGTCAGGGAATCTGAATTTCACAAAATTTGCACTTTCAATTGTCAAAGACAATTTCAAACAAACAGTTATTTTAGTGATGTATATATTATATTAGTTAATACATTTTAAATGACAATTCGAAATATTTACATGGATAATATCCACAATGAAATGTGTATACCCTTATAATCATATTCTAACCCTCTGAGTCCCAAAGATTACCAGAATAAACACAATGCAAGCCTTACATTCCGACTTACATAACCATAAGTGATATACATACTCCATACAAAATCATGTCTAGTTCATCACTACAGGTATACAAAGTATGATATATTTACAAAACACTATGCTTGAACCAATGCTTACAATTTCTTAAAGTTAATTGCCAGATATATTTGCAAATGTCCACTAACAAAACATACAATAAAACATACAATAAAACATATAGTAAAACAAGTCAAACCTAGTTCTTAGACGTTACGTAGACTGTAATGTCAAAGAAAATTGTTTACGTGGATAATATCTTTATAATGTACATTATCACATTTTTATTACGGTCAATATCAGCAACAACTAATTGACATGGGCTTGCAACAATTATCCGACTTTCTGATATTTACTACATTTGGTGGCTGATTTGCATTTTGTTCTCCGCCTACAAGTCACTAGCTCAAGACAAGTTGATGGCACAGCAGGCAGAGTAGACCAGACTAACTCCAGGTCCTAAAAAGTAACTTGTCACCTTTAAGACATCTCAGGCAACCCGACGTTCACAACAGTGTCATGTTGACAATCACCGATCCACAATTTTGCTTGATAGTTAGTTCGATTGAAATTAAGTTTTAGAACATTTAGCGTTGTTGTCAATTTTCATTTGGTATTATCCTACTAACAAAACATACAATAAAAAAATATAACCAGTAAAAAATATAAAACAAGTAAATGCAACCTAGTTCTCGGTTACGTAGTCTTTAAACTATGATTAGTATGATGCCAAAAGATGTGCTAATATCAATGTTTCATAAGATTCTGACCTTCATTGACTTTCATGACTTTTTAATTATTATAATGTTTTTCTTTTCCATTAAAAACGTACGCTTTGGTGTCAAGCGTTTAAAAATTGATAGCATATTCACAAAGATGCTGTGACGCTATATAGCTTACTGATCTTAGATAAGAAACAAAAAAATCAAAAAACAATTTTAAAGCACCGGAAAAAAGTGAAATAGTTATATTTCCAGGTCGTATATTGCCATGTAAACAAAACAAGTCAGAAATATAGAGCACTTTACATGACATTTTCCCACGTTTTAAACGGTGAGAACAAAGCAATCACCGCTAATTGGTGTCTTGTAGACAGGACATGGGGGATACACCTGCAGCATTGATTGTCTGCCCGACGCTGGGCCGACGGCATCACCATGTAGCCCAATGATGTAGGAACATTCAAAGTCCTTTAGCAAGTGTTTATGTATACAAAAAGTTTGTTTGGGTTTTAAGCGGATTCATAGAAATGTTGATAAAAAATATTTAAAAAAAGCTAAGAAATGAAATCATGATCTGGGAGATACACTACTTCATTACAAAACAAAAAACGAAAAATGAATGTCATCCCAAGGAGCTTCTTTAACTATTTTAGATTAATTTCTTGGAAATATTTCTATAGCGTCTCTCCCGTCTTTGAATAGACTGACAGCATGGAGAATCAGTAATAATATGCACAAAATACACATGTTTTGAAACAAAACAGACCGTTAATTAATTATAATGAAAAACAACGTTTTTGGACGCCATTTTAAATTGTTTTTTTTTAACGAATAGAAAACGATGTCAGCCACCCTAGTGACATTAGGTAATATATATACGATGATGCCAGCAAGTTAGTTTGTTTGTAACAAAGAGATGCCATGGGTTGAAACGATAGCCTGTTTCGGCTGGCTGCCTATCAGTGCGTGGATCGACTTTAAACGTTAGAATCTGATGTATATGGACGTCCGATTCTGACGTCCAAAGACGGTCCCCGCGCTGAATGGAATGAACACCCTTGTCGCACATATGCAACATGTAGATTGTTTATAAATTAACTAAAGATAATACGGTAGATTCTAATAAATATATCTCACTTTTTTATTACGATAGTATAACAATTAATAGAGCATACGTTAGGGAAATAATTTGCTGTAATGCTTCTAGAGATTCAAAAAAATGTACAATATGTACTACAGGTTATCTTCAGTTTAACTGATATAAACCAAAAATAATAATTATACTATCATTTTATCACAACGTCTTGCTGTTTAACCGACCTTACAATGTTATTCAACAAAGTGAAAACAATTATATAATACTACATGCATTACGAGTGAACATAATGTTTAATATATGCTTATATCGTGCAGGCTCAGCCTGGAAATTGTGTATGCTGCTTCTACATTGTAGTATGCACAATTGAAAATGTTCACCAAATGTCCTATTCTCTACAGCAAGCCTTGAATCCAACGACAATCGTAGACAAGGGTTGTTGAAGAGGAGATTCTATGCTGAATTTGTTTAATTTTTATATCTCGTTTAATCCGAGATCTAATATTAGTGTCTTCAATAACTGTGTAAATGTTAGAATTTAGCAACAAGTTGATATGTCACTCGACTTGATCCTCAAAATAAAGCTAAGTCACTATTTGAAGTTGGCGTACGTTCCAAATGTCCCCAAGTAGTCCTCTGTGATTTTGTAAAGGAAGGTGTACTGCTCCTATAATCACAAAGAAAACATCAGAATTATAAAATAAAGAGCCTCCCTAGGCTCATATATAGTAGGATTCAAATTGACCGTGGTTAATGATTTTTGCTGATTTATCAATTTTCAACCAATTATCTTGAAATTTTACAAGCAATAGACTATTTTCGAAGGCTGCGGCTACTACATTGAAAATATCACGGAAAAAAATTGTATAGTTTAAAAGGTTGGTCTATTTAACATTTACTAAATCTGGCCAAATTTCACCCTCTATAAACCCATAAGCTTCTTCTCGGAATTTCGTTACATGTCAAATTGTATAACTTCTGAAATACATTCGGAGTAGTCGCCGCATGACTAGGAAATAGTGTGTGTAAAATTGCATGGAAAATTGTTAAAAATTGACTGAGAAATCAGCGAAATTAATTCACCCTGGCGAATGTGAATGTGAGTATAGGCACTTGTGTGCATATGGCAGAAGTTACTCATACCAATGATGGAACAAATTGTGGCCTGGACTTCCGGACAGTCTTCACGGCATTGAAAACATCTACGATTTGGTCCGTGTTGATTTTTTGCAGCATGCAGCACATGGCACAAAACAAACCACTTCTCTCTGCGCCGTCACTGAAATACAATCACGGCAACACAATTTAGCGATAACTTATACTTCAGAATGTGAGGTCAATGTAGCAGTGACCACAATTTCAATTATTATATTCTTTAAGCATCCCATACGTGTGCACCACATGGAATATTTTGTAAAAACAATTAAATAGTATTTAATACATCACAATAAGTAGTTTCGGAGTATTTGTTTGATGCATTATACTTTATACTTCGGCATTTAACACTTCTTCTGCTGAATTGTCTATTTCTATTTCTCATTCATTTAAAGCTGGAATTACTGACGCAATTTCCAGTTTCAAATGTTGAAAACTATTATTTAAGTATGAAAAATCTGCCAAAATGAATCATTTGATTTACTGAACAACTACAACAAACTGATTTATCAATTTTATTTGGTATCAGATGGAACCGTATATTATATAAGTATTGTTCTAGCAACACAAGGGGTAGACCGTTAAATCATTTTCGTTGACCTTGAGGTTGACATTGCGGAAGCAATTTACATTTCAGCATGAATTAAGATGAAAATGAAAAGCTAGGTATGAAAACTGCTAACTCCAAAACGATTTTATCCTAATATGAAAAATCACACTGACAAGCATTGTATAAGAACTGTAGATCCACTTTGGTCTTGTTTTGTTGATTGGAGTTCTTGGAATGCTGTCATCAGAGCGGCACTGTCCTCAGGAACAGATTGGTCATCCGGCCAGCTTTGAATTTGACAATGGGAAACAGAGTGCAATTTCTACAAAATACAGCAGCAGAGAGATGTTGCTATTGAGATATATATAGGTCCATATTTGCTCAAATGGCATCGAAAAAATGATAAAAAATGTTAATTTGGTTATCTTTGTTATACACATCATAACATATATCGTCAGATCAGCTTACATGTTCATATCCTATTTAAATCATGTTTCTTGGACAATAAATAAATAAAATGTGTAGCTAAAACATGACTTCAAACTTAGAAAGGTGATGATTTGGTGTATAATTTAAGCATATTATATGTTATTTGTTATTCCTACCTCATCAAAATGCACTTGGATATCACGTCTGGTGATCTTATCACTTATGTTCTCTACGCCTACACATGCCAATCGAAATGCATCGACCTCCTTGGTCTCGTCTTTCTCCAACGGAATATAACTACCAGCGTTCTGACAAAAAAAATCATCATGTAAATGATGTATTAGTAATCAGAATGATACAACAACGTTGAATCTCCAATGTCACTGACAGTTGAAAATTCTGCATTAAACCGATTTCTGAATGGTTAGGACTAAATAAAACATGGTCATCGTGTTAATTTGCAAATCTAATATTTGGGATAAATGGTACAACACATAATCTCCCTCTGATTTTGCTTTTACATTCACTATTTGTTCCACGGGCACATCCGTGTGTTAGCTGGGTCTGGAGTATTTTTTTAAGTAAAAATGGCAAGAACAGTAGGAAGAGCAGTATCCTTTTGTGGTAAAATAACTATAATATTAGTTTAAAAGGGATAAGATTATTATATAATTATATTCCTATAAATAAGTTGAGGGAGATTAATCAGCAACGTCACGGGGAATGTGCCTGCCAGCCACCGCAGATACATTCGATTACGATAACTACTTGTCATATACATTCAATAAAAGCAAAAATCTAAATCTAGCTTAATAATTTTAAAAACGTTATTCGGATGTGATACATACTCCACTGACTAAATTGTTATCATACAAAGTACTGTAGAAAGAATGTACACTATTTTACAATACATACATTTGACTACATCAAATATAATTACGTCAGAGATTCTCATATTGTGTGAAAGCACATTTTGAATACAAAAATGTTATGATTGTTATTGATTTAGGACAATGGAGTGACTTACATTTTCATTCAGCATCAGAATTATAGACACATCATAATAGGTGACTAATCTCCATAGATCTACAGTTGTGTACTCCAACGGTAATTGTGTCACGAAAACATTATTTCCTCTTTCAAATCCCTACAACACACATAGGTAACCATAATTACAAGAGCAGCAATGAACTATTAAATATTCACTCATTCTTAGCTATGTTTCGCTGTCGCGTCCCACAAATTTAGACAAAAGTTAAATATTAGACAAAAAAGTGGTTCATACATACTATTATTTTTTTGACGACGGGTGTCATCTTCAACAGCTGATCTTTTAACATTATTTTACCTGCATTATCACTGTTGTCAAACTTAATACAACGTTGTTGTTTTATTCAGTAATAGTTTAGTGTGAATTTTATTGGGAATTTGAAAATTGAATTGGGTGGCGTTTAAGTGATATAAGCCTATATGTGATATATGCATATAGTTATAATATGTATATATGTATAGCTCTATTATAACATTCAGTGAATGTATTATAATTCAAAATGCTCAGATTAACATTACACTTGATTAAATAACTCACATCAACTCGCACCGCGTTAATGTAAGATGACGGGTATGTAGTTGTCTTGAGTAATGGCAGCGAGTAACGTTGCACTGAAAATAATAGAGGTAAATTTCAGTTCGCAGAACCCCTGGGAGACATGAATTAGGTTTTATATAATTGCACGGTCTAGTAGCATTTGGAAAGAAAACAGTAAGAAAACATTACATGGCTAGTCCCGTCGAGTCTTAAGCTTGAAATCACTAGTTATTTTATATTGTTCCCATATTTTAGTGAGATGTGGTCGACACGGCTAGTCAATGCATTAATAAAACTAAACAAGCTTGTTACCAATTACGTATCAAGGAGATGACATCACATCAAATTTAAATATATACTCAGCAACGTTCCGTGCACAATATTTTGTTAGCCGTTTGTATGTTGCATTACTAATAGGCCTCTATAGGCCTATATTTGAAAGTTTGAACGGCTACCAAAAACCTTCGATGGTAATAACTATTCACTGCGGGCGATTGATTTATGCCTTAAGGCTTAAATTATAATAATACGATCGCAATAATCTATTTCTAAAATATTGATACTTACAAGGTAGTATAATACTATCCCTGTTCTTGTCCGTATTTTCTGCATTTGACGCTTCTTTCGCTATGTGATCCTGAAGATCTTCAAATGGTGGCATATATTGCAGAAACTAAAAAATGTATACATTGTGCTAAAAGACAGGCGTTTGGATGGAATATTGTTCAGTTAATTATTACAAAGTAGTAAATACATGTATCTCAACCCGATTTATATTTTACATCAATAAAAAACTCTCTAATAGGAGGGGGCGATCTATTATCTCATTGCTTGGGAGGCCAATATCCTAATTTTTACTAACTGTAATTTTTCGATTCACAGCAGAACCGGATAAATTTGAGCTTCTATATAATCCTTAAAAAAGCTCCATAATCTGATAATCTTGAAGAAAAAAATAACTTATAAAAATATGACACAACAAAAATAAGTTCTACGATGACTGCACATGGTATACGAGATATAGATTACCTCAAACTGTTCTGCTATGGCTGATTTCTTTGTCCCAGGATGGATCTTTCTCATTAGATTTATTTTGCTTTGGAAATCTGAGCAGGTGATTGTGGTCCGGCCAAGTGACAGCTCTTCACAAAGAGTGGTGTATAGAAACACGTACTGTTCCTGTGAAAGAAATGTGAAAATTATATTTAACGCTTTGTCTTGGAGAAGCCAAACTTCAAGCTAAAGTTTTAGTATGACACGAAATGTTACTAACCAGCATCTGTACCATGGTCATCCTCTTCTCTCTGAGGAGGCTGACACAGCCACATACATCTACTACACCCTCTATCTTCGCTTGTTGTAGGAGGTAGTCTAGAGCCATATAGGTACCAGTACGTCCCACACCATCACTATCAGAAAAAAATATTCAGACCATCACATTTTAGTTTAGCTATCCAAAACTGTTGGTCATCTTTGACGGAATGGCATATTGTTTGAATTCCGCGTAGTGTATGTAGACAAGGATCCCTAAGGTGATGACGAATATTTCACCAATAAGATGAATACGAAAGTGATCTAATTGCAAAAGGGAGATGTTTTTTAAATGAATAAAAATACGCCGTCACACAAAGATTGGAAGCCGACAGTCAGAGACTGCAAACATATGATCACTGACGCCACATAATCATCTTTTACAAAGTAAATTTAATGGATTGTTCCTTGGCCGGAGACACACCTGTGGTAAAAGTTTCATGAAAATCCGATCCGTTCATTACTTTATCACAGAAAAGACAAACAAACACGATCAAAAGCATGACCTCCTGGCGGAGGTAATCATATTAGGTGTTTTAATATACAGAAGAGAGATGCAATTTTAATCGTAGCGTCTTTAACCTGCTGACCTGCAATGAAAAATCACAGCCCCTTCGTTTTCCTTTTCGATCATCTTCACCTCCCCGTAGAACTCCAGCATGGCTGTGCCGGTGGCAGGCACACCCTTGTCAGGCCAAGCCGTGAAGTGGCACTGTATCACCTCCCTTGATTCATCATTCTGTGAAAACACAGTGCGATTATATTGAATTAATGTATCATATGTTTGTATTTACACAATATGGACAAAAACAATATTAAATCTATACTTTAGTGGTAGGCTTAAGTTATAAACAAAGATATATCAGTTTAAAATTGGCTAACAAAGTACATATATTACCTGAATTTAAAAATAATCCAGAAGCGATGAATTATGTTTATTGTATTTTTCTCATGTTTTACCTTTTCCAGATTCAGCGTTCTGATTACATATCCTGGCAACATTTTCACTCGTCCCAGTTTGAGATGGAAAACGCCGAATTCGACATAGCTTTCTTTTGGCCAATATTGGTCGCACTTAATCTACAATTAAATACAATACGATGTATATCGACTAAATATGATATATCAAATCTACCTCTCACATGCTCACAGACCCCTTCCGACCCCACTTTAATGTATTTGTTTGAACAATGTTATGGGATGTTTTCATAATAAGCGGTGTGTTCAATTAGAACACGACCAAAGGAAGCAGAGCAAAGGTATCTAATGACCCTGAAGGGGAGGTCAAATTGTACAAGAACAGCCTCAAATACGTTACCCACCAATATTGCACTCATCTAAAACTAAAATATTTTGCCCAATAACGCATGTAATAGTTCAATGTGACAGCCAGAAACTAATAGATTTAGATTATCTCGAATATTAGCCCATTTGCACGATTTACCAACCTTTCCGTTTTCCTCACAGTCTACCAGCATCACTATGACGCTGACATTTTCTTGCCAAACCATCCTCCAAAAGTCAACCATCGTGTTATCTTTAGGCCCTGTAAATAAAGGAGAACACGACAAATTATTTCATGTTTTTATCAAACATTTATTGGCATACACATAATGTACTTACACTGTATATTTAGACTATTGTTTGGCATTTAGATAAATTAACTTTTTAAAATCTAATCTATATTATTAAGCAATTTTATATATTCATGATAGCATATCCATGATAGCATAGCCGCATGAGTTATTGATGCATTGTTTCATAAATTATACGGTAACATTTTTTTCATGTTTTTTTGTAATATTCCACACACAAGCTTTACATGATTGAATTATTGTTTTTCTTACCTTGCGTCGCGATATATCGATCCGTTTGATTGTATCCCTGTAATAGACGCAATAATAATAAATAGTAGGCCTAAATCATAAGAGCTCTCAATTGTAACGATTTTTGTCGGATTTTATAGTTTGTTATTCTTAGTGGCAGAAGAACATTGCACATCGAATTATTTGATTTGGGATGCACATATAAATACTCAAGGTTAGTGCACGTGAATAAACAACTACTAGTACTCAAAAATGACTCGCGTATAGTGAGTTACTTATATCATGTTATTACCATATATATTATTTATTTATGAATATAGTATTTAGTGTAGTACCAGTAGCAAGTAGCAGATATATGTTGATATATTTTCATTGAATATCAGGGAATATAATTATGTCGACTGAAATAAATTTCATAAGGATTCGGATGGTGTAGCTTTTTCAGTAGTATTTGTGGGTCCTTGGAAAAAAAACATTATCATTTTAACCATGTTTGCTATGCTTGTAATGTGAAAATATACATACATCCACATGATTGGCGTTGATAAAATCTGTCAGCTCATTGCCACCAATTTTCTCCAAAATAACACGACTATGGTCATCTGAAAAAAGCATAAGATTTGAAAGTGAGATATTAACAATAATGTGTGTCCAGCCATGTTACATCAGTCTTGCTAACGCATCAATGGGACGAATATACAAACTAAATTGTTCAATTTGTGTCAAAATAATTTCAGCAAAACCAATTGCATGAATTGTAATAATCGTCTTACGCTAACAATATCTGTGACAAAATCAAAGACTAGCGTTGCTATAATTAGAACTAAAATTGGTTATTAAACATCATAGCAGCTATGTCTATCATGTTTTTAAAACATTCCTTCTAATTCGTGACCAATAATAATATACTGTTGGAAAAAATTACTCACATGGCAAAATATTTAGGAAACGTAATTTGTTTCGTATCCCACTTCTCCCGGCGGCTTCGCATTTTCCACGTTTCCCCATGGGAATAAACTGCAATGAAAGGAAACATCAAGTCTCGTTATACATATTAAATTCAAGTAAAGGCGAAGCTAATGTAGGTTAGCTGGGGTGCATTCACTCAATTTACGCAAACAAAACAAATATTTTTTGACAATTATTTATAGGTCACACGAAGTCACCAGTACTCCACACAGAGCATTCAAGCTATAACTTGACAGTCAGTCAGATACTGCAAACCTGTATATAAATATTTTAAGTTGAAAATTTTGTTGAGAAACAGCATTCTTACAAAAGGTGAAAAATCTGATTTTTGTAAAAAAGGGCTAACTGATTACTCCAACTGACACTGAATTCCTCTGACAGTTGTTTACCCCTCATCATGGCTCTGTAGACTGCTGGCAGAATTTTCACCGGGATTGGGTTTGTGCATGACTTCTCAGTATTAACATACACAGGCTCACCTGGACTGGGTACATGGAAAATTTAAATAAAATGTTAAATTAGCAGTGATCAGATAAAGTGTGTTGTAAAAATATGTGTACTATATCTATACCGTTTTTTTATAATTACAACTGTGTATATATTAATTAGCCTTTTCTGTGAAGGCGACGCTTTTTAACTTTTCTAATTGATTTTTAATACGATAAGTTATAAACAATTTTTTTTTAAACTTGCAACAAACTTATTCCATAGAAGTCCAGTTGGTGAACAGTTGGTGAAAAATGGTATATTGTGTAAATATTTAACTTACGCAAACGTGTAAAATAAAATAAATAAATAAAAGTTCTACAGTATGAAAATGTGCTCCAAGACCATTTGGCTGGTATTCTAAACACTAATTTAAATAACAACTGAATGACGGTGCTGATTGTCCGATCTCTTGATTGGCTGAACCACTCTTCGACTAGTCGGGGGTATAATACCCGAATTGGACCGACCACTTGATGCGCTGTACATATATTGTGTCCATATAAATAGTGATTCAGGATGGAGTTGAATGTCGATGGGGGGCTATGGATAAACATTTATATGTTTAATCTATTCAGCAAAGATGATTCACTCAATCTTATATCATTTGCAATGGAGGAGGGGGCAGCTAAATTAGACAAAACAATTAGTCAACAATGAAATTTTTTTTGGCATAGTGCATTTTTTCAGTTGTAAGGGAATAATTCGCACCAAGTATGATATAACTATTCCCTAAAAATAATGGTGTTGTGTTACATATTCAGTTTATCACTGAATTGATTGTTACACAAAGGAAATATACAAGACAAGGAATAAACTGGCAATGCTCATTTGAAATTAGTGAAAACTACACAGATTTCGGAAACTAAATGAACGAGAAAGGAATCAGCACAGACATACCTCATCTTCACATCACAAGATATTTAGAATTTAGAACTAGTTCTCGTCATTGGAATGACTGAATAATTTATTGTTGCATACAGGACATACAGGACAAGAATTAAACTGGATATATCTCATTTAAATAAATGAGAACTACACATATTTCTGAAAACGAAATGAAAGAAAAACAAATCAACACAGACATACCTTATCTTCACGTCGAAGGAAGTAGTAGGACTCGCTGAAAGTGGCTTATCTCTTGTTTTTGTTTTCTCAACATTATCAACTGCCACTGAGGTTGGTTTATTAATATCAGATTCCTCAGTCACAGTCGTATGGTTATTGTCTCTCTTTGTGAGGACAGCTGGGTGGTCAATGTTAAGATTGTTTGATTGTGTTACTGGAGGGACCGGCTTAGATGGAATAGCTGGTGTTTCTCTCACTTTATTATACTCTTTTTCAACAATTACGGGAATATCGGGCTTCTTCTCATTCTTATCCTGATCGTTTCCATGCATGTTATTCTTCGTGGAAACAGGCCCGGGTGCAGTGCATTCAGAGGATATGCCGTTTAAATTATAATATTCAGCTGACTGCATTTCAGGGACACTTGTTTTTGCCGGGACAGCTGGCAATCTCTCATCTTCCTCTTCACAATCATTGTTGGCATTTGATACCGATCCATCGTCCTCTTTATCTCGATTATGGCGATTTTTTAAAACAGCGGCGTCCTCAGCTGCTATAATTGGAGGCATGTTGACATCTGTAGCGCTGTTTTTTAGTCTACGTTCAGGCACCTCACTGTACTCGTGTTCTTCACTTAAATGAACTTCCTGTTCATTCACTACTTCGTAAGGCGTTTCATCTGATGGAGACATTACTTCATCTCCGACTGAAATTTAGAACGACATTATTCAGTTCATTCAACATGTGACATGTTTATTCCGTAAGATATCACGATTTAATGTAATGTCTGTAATTTGTTCATAAAACGTGGGAGTAATGATTTATTATAAAACGTGAGAGTATTAATTTAATTTCACAGTACAAAATTTTGAATGCCGAGTTTTTAGAGCTGAAAACATGGCCTATGTACGATTTAAATAACCAGATATAAACTGTATTAAAATGTAAAGTGCTTTTTTAGAAAACAGTAAATTATATATTAATTAAAAATTGTAATACATACCGGCCGCCACGCTATAGTAGGTGTGAGCCTGGTCCTGGGTGTTTGAATCAGGGAGAAATGATGGATCATTTCCTTGTTTCTTTTTTCCGGATCGTCTGCAACAGAAATAAAATAATGGTTCTATTACCAAATGTGTGTGTACATTGTTAGACAGATTTCTAGAAGTCTTTGCACGCTCAATATGTGTACAATATTAAAATGATAATTTAAATGTCTCGGGCATTTGATAGTATTGATAGTCATATATTCTTATTGATTTAGCCAAGTAGTAACTATGTTGCGAAGTTGAGCTGCTTTAACCTGTTAACATCAGGCCCAATTGGTGACGTTGATCGCCTTTCAATGGAGGGGGACTTTCATCTGATCTGTTCATATGTTACCTATAGATACGGCTTTATCATTTTAATGGAAAAAAATGTCCTCCCTTTTTAAATTTACATTGCAATTTCACGACGTGAACTACATATATATGAACAAACTCCGTGAATACCTGATACCATGCAACTGATATTATTTCTTAAATTAATAAATAATGAATTTACTGTTATTAGATGTACTTTGTATTATATTTTGACGTAGACAACCAATGAACATGATAAATGAATCTGCGTCTACAAAAGAATAGAGAAGTAGGAAAAATCCTAATATTTGTTCAATGCCACTATATTATATCACAGTTCGATGAGAGAATGGAAAGATCAATTTCTCATTGCACAGAAAGTTGTTGATTCAAGATTTTCAAATCCCCCAGACAAATATTATAAAACTACACTCCTGTAGTGGGCACCAAATAATCATCGCAGCAGCACCCAAAGGTATTAACTAGATGATGCGATTATATAACCTTCAGTGATATCGCCTTTAGTCCTGTAGCTCAAGACCAAATTTTCATCGGATCGTGACAGAAGTGATACAAGTGTAAAATTTGTCATAGATGTTCTACAGACACTTGGGAAGAAATCTGGAAGGGGAGCCACGCTGAAAATAAAAATTACCCGCTAAGAGGCGCTTTATCCATTTATCGGCATTTCGACAAACTAACGCTAGAGTGGCCAAAGTCATATTTTATCGAAAATGAGTTTTCCATACCAGGATGACAATAATGTAATTCTACATCAGCTGGAAGTAGTCGCGATACCCACAAATACCAAACGAAGGTGCTGTGGAACTTTAAAAATATTTTTTATATGATAAATATATCAAAAATTGTATAGTTTTCCGTGTTTTACGCAAAATGTTCAAAATTGACTTGGCCCATTTTCGCATTAGCTTGACGCTTTTCAAATAAATGTTCTTTAAAACGAGGTTCTCGTGGTTTTCAAATTCTGGAGAGATATGTGTATGTTCTATAAATTCTGGTAAAAATTCTAAAAAGGGAGCCACGCTGAAAATTATTAAATGCTTGCACTTAACGACATTTCCACAAACTAACGAATAAGTGGCAAAAAAAGTCAGTTTTTATAAAAAATGGGTCATCCGTACCAAAAAGACTATAATGTAATTATACATCTTTTGATAGTAGTCGTGATACCTATAAATACAAGATGCAGGTGCTATGGAGCTTTGAATATATTTTTTTCTATGATAAATGTATGAAAACTTATATAGTTTTTCGTGTTTTACTGAAAATGTATATAACTGACTTCGGTCAATTTTTCTTCAGCGTGACGATTTTCTAGTTAATTCTCCCATAAAACAACTGACTCATGAGATTAAAATTCTGGAGAGGTCGTACATGTGGATGTTCTATGAATACTTGAGAAGAAATGTGGATACCCGCTAGGGGGCGCTTTTTGCAATAATCGGCATTTCGATAAACTAAGTAACGAAAAAGTAGACAAAATCAATTGTTATAATAAAAACATGACAGAACAAAATTAAAAAAATGGAGGGGGCACGTTCTTGTACTATTTTATACTAAATTAAATAAGTAAAAGAAAAATAAATAAAACATGTCCAAATTGCTGTGAGCGTGTAAAATTGTAGAAATCATGTAAATCCATGTCAGTGAGACTTCAACTTAACAAAATATATTTGCCCACGTGTTACGTATTTCCGAAACACTCCGACACAATGCCCTTCGACTTGCTGTAGGCCTATTGGTTGCTAACAAAACGTCACCATGATTTATATTACTTTACAAAGGGGCAGATACTGAGATAGATTCCACGATACCAGCATCAGTACAGATGGATAATCCTTGATCACTAGCACAAGCATACCGACAATGATTCGGCTAATATTATATGATTAAATTATTAAATAAATTAAATCATTAACCTTTTCAGCGCGGGGGTCGTATTTATACCTCAGAATCTGACGCATGAGACGCCAGATTCTGACGGATGAAGAGGGTCTCCGCGTTGAAAGAATTAAAATATTTATAATGGCCGTAGACTCAAAACATATGTATTTAAATTAAGCGGAAGGAGCTAACTGAGACATTTATGATGATTCCAAATTGTAAAAAACATGGTTTTCACAAAAAAATATCAGCATTGTAAGAATTAGGTAAGCCTAGAAGCGTAAATCACAATATTCAAACAGTGTAAGGAAATCGCTACCTTTTGAAAAAACATATGATGACGAAAACCACAACACATATAATGATGATAAGAATGACTCCACCAACGGCACCTCCGATCACTAGAGATGACACTGTAGATGACCCGGTAGAAGGCGTATTTACTGAAAAATGGTTGATTTGTGTATAAATTACATTGGAAATACTTAGTCTGTGAGCTGATGGATAATGAGTTAGTGATTGATACCATCTAAATGCTTACGCATAGTTTTCCAAAACTATGCTAAGATTACTGTGGCCTACAGGCTGTAACCTTTATTAACCTTCATAACTTGCTATAATGTTTTTCTATATGAACACGACCCATTAAAAACCTTACATTTTGGTCGCAACATCTTTGAAGTGACTAAGCTCTGACAAATTATGTATAACAGAGAAAGTCAATCACAACGACATTTTTCACTAGCATTAAAAAAGCAGATCAGACAGAAACTGTCGCCACAACATTATAGGCTACAACTTCGAATGTAATATAAATACTTTTAGGAGTTGATTCAAATCATTCCTAAACTTTCACGCTTATAATACAAGCTTTCTTATTTCTATCACACTTTGAAGTACCATAACCATGTGCATGTTTTTCAGTTTAGCTCGAGCTAACATAGCCAAACATATGAATATTGAAAATGTCCCACTTTTAGTTGAATTCGAATAGTATGAAAAAGTTTACGTCGTCAGATATATGGGATATAAAATGATCATATATCATTAACAGCGAGAGCTATCAATTAAAAGGCAATTGGGTCTAAAATTGATAAAATGTGATATAATCACACAAATATCAATGCTTCTATCTATAGGCTAAACATGAAAACCTAATAGCACATGAGCACAGGGTGGTTACCGTGCACCCCCCCCCCCCCCCCTCACAAGACCCTCCATGAGTGGTATCATTTTGTTCAGGGACATTTCCTGTGTCAGAATCAGCTGTTAACACGTGATCTGTAGGGACGAAATAGTCAATATGGGGCCGATTTTCAAAATGACCGCCATCAAAATTACTGAACTCACCATAAATTCACAATTGAACATATCTTGCCTCTCTTCTTAGAAAGATGATTTTGGTGGCTAATCCTACATTTAAGTGGTCTAGGAATCTGCTGAAACTATTTTCAACTGCTAAATTATAAAACGTGTCGTGTAATTCAGGATGGCGTTCAAAAAATGACAACGAATTAAATATTTGAATTCCATGCACGTTGAAGTTATGATTTGTGTTTTAAAATATCCCCAGGATTCTCATGGAGTCATATTATTTTGTTCAGGGACCTATCACGAGTCAGAATCAGGCTGTTAACATTTGATCGATGGAGAAGAAATTGCTAAAGACCGATTTTTAAAATGGCCGCTACAAAAATCAACGACAAGCCCTGAAACGCATAGTTGAAGATATCGTGGCTCCTAATCAACTTAGAGGCGTGATTTGTATGGCAATTCCTACATTTTAATGGTCAAGAAATCTGTTAAGCCTGTTTTCGATTACTAAATTATATTATTTGTGTGAGAAATCTAAGATGGCGGTCACAAAATAATAAAAAAATAACATATTTTAGCATTATAACGCTCTGACCTCATGCATTCAGAGTTACATGTGCCATACCAACAGGTCCCTGCTGGGTGATACCGTTTTATTCAACCAGCTATCTTTAATAGAAATTAAGCTGATAACACTCTAAATGACCACTATAAAAATATGCATATTTTTACCACCAGTTTATCTTGCAGAAACTTTTTTGTAGCCACTTTTATTGTTCTAAGTGATTCACTGCAGTAAATATTAGTTATATAACGGCACAATAGTATAGTCGTTCTAAAGAAGACATTACAATCAAGAAGTTAATTTAAATATAGGCGCACATTCCCTCTACTTCCTCGACATCACTGATATCAGCTCTTTTCACTTCCAAAAGGCTTCCATCCACCATCATAGTTGGAAGGCAATCACCCTCATACCACAAGGGAGTACTCACTTCATCTTCTAACGTTCAGCCATGACCATCAAGGAAAGAAGGAAGCTCTTCGTATATGCTGTATGAAGGCTTTTTGGCAATGTGGCACGCTACTAAAATGTTGTTTTTGCTGTTGATTATGTAATCTTTAAATACACATTTTTGAAAGCCCTAAGGCCAGCTAGTACATCATTTGCAGCTTCCCGTATTTCCTCAAGTCGCGAACGCACAGGCTGAAATACCTGGTTTGTCTGAATTGTTTATATGGGTTTGATCTTGCAGATTCCCTTAAAAGCACTGGTAGAATCACAATGAGTGAATGCATAGAGTGTCATGAGCGCAGTGTATTCCTGTCTGTTTTGGTAGTGAGGAGCAAAGTTGTCTTGATAACTCACATGCACATAACTTAATTTGGTGAGTTGTCTTTTATTTCCATCACTTGTTCAAAATATGAGGGGGGGGGGGGGGGGGGTTGCACGGTAACCTGCCTGGTCACATGGACTATTCGTTTGTCATATATAGCCTATAGATAGAAGCATTGATATTGTGAGATTATCACATTTTATCAATTTTAGATCCAATTGCCTTTTAATTGATAGCTTTCGCTGATAATGATATACGATCATTTTTATCCCAGGTCTGACGTGAACAAAAACAAATTGCTGGAATTAATTAAAGAGTGGTCGGACCTATCATATCATACCCAAGTTAATTTAATATTTTAATGAATATGCTTTAGAATGCATATTTTTCAAATTTAATTTTAAATAATATTACTGCAACCCAGTCGCTAATAAGCATGCTTAGTGTCAGTACAGAGTTTTATATACCCAGACAATATACACACACTGACCTGCACATGCTCCATCTGTTCTCTCATAGCCTTCTTTACATGAGCAGTGTTTGCCATCTGGTCCAATTATGTAAGTATGGTTACAAGAACACAGGAAAGAACCCATGGTGTTCTCACAAACCTGCTCACAGTCATGATCACTGATGGTACACTCATCAATGTCCCCACAGTCAACCTGATTGACTTCTTTGTACCCTGGTCTACACGAGCATTGGTAAGATCCGTCAGTATCTGTACATTCTTGATCACAGACATCACTCTCATCTTTGCATTCATCAATGTTCTTACAGTTGTGATTGTCTCCATCTTTCAGTTGGTAACCCACAGGACAATCACATTGGTAACTGTTACCAGACAGTGTTGCACAGGTGTGAGAACATGGGGCGTTGAGACAGGGATCCTCACCTGAAACATAATATGTCACATCATGGTTAGACCTAAAATAACAATGTATTTTTTAACTAACCTTTTTAATTTGGTCATTTCCTAAAACTTATGTACTTTTCTTGAGCAAGCTGATGGATTACCTCTGCTGTTTAACATTTTAAAGATTTTAGTTTAGACGAGTCAACATAATTGAGATTATTCCACTCTTCATCCATTTCAAACGGTATATTGTTTCTATTTTATGATGTCATATTTTTTCATCTGATCAATTAAATATTTTTTTTAAATTAGTCAAGCCGCTGCTAATATTATCAAACGAACACACACGCAAGCTTAAATCGGCCAAAGAGCATGAAAAAGTCATCCCGTTTTGGTTTTGATTCAATATAGCTGGTATAATAATTTTAAATTAGCACTGTAATTTTAAACGGTGTTGAAAGAACATTTGAGGTGTTTTAGATGAGCACTCACGGCAGGTTTTGCCATCAGTTTGAAGGATATATCCATCCCAGCAGACACAAGCAAAAGACTCTCCGTTTCCTGGCATGCAGTTATGATCACATCCACAATCTGCATAACATAATAATTTATCACTATTTTGTTAGAGCGAGCATCATCTAAGTGGGACTGTTTGCAAAAATAATAATATGTTTTTATCAGAAATTTAGGAATATTTTTGCACATCAATGAAGGATATCAGTGGTATCCACGTTATCGAGGCACTTAAAACATCTGTAGGAAAGAACGACATAAAATAGTGAGGAACTTTTCGTGGACCTCACTAAACTATCAATTAAGTACGGGTACAAGTTGAACCAAAATCATGGATTATTCAATATTTTAAATTATTCAAACATGTCAACAGTTAGCATGGTTAAGGAAACTTGCAAATTTTCAATACAATTCGAATACATTTTGACAACGTCTCAGCATGGATTGATACAAATTAAAGTGAGGTACGGCTTATGGACGACCTACTATGTTTCTATCATGTCAAATGATATCATTTTACCATTTACGTGGTGTGGTGTGGTGTGGTGGGCCGAAAGCCCCATTTATCAGTTAATTTCTCGTATTTCTTACTTTGGACATGCATGTCCGAAATTAAATTTCGTCCTTATTTCTCGCTTATGCGCAACACAAAATTTATAAAACTTATGCAATTCTAGTCCATGGACATGTTGACATATTATGGACATACCAAGGAGCCAAAATAAAAATTCCTTTTTTTTAATGATTTCAGCCTGACTGTGTCGCTTTGAAACGACTGATATCTTGATATAAATAATAATTAAAATACTCCCATTTTACTTTTAATTTAGTTTAGACACGCCTAACTTTTATCGTGAGGTCCGGAAAATGAAAAATCGTATTAATTGAAATAAAACAATATTTCATTATTTGAATCAACTGTTACCTTTCTAAAAACAGAATATGTCAGTATATCCTGTATATATAGATATTCCAGCAGGATATTTATTTTAATTTGTATTTACGCCATAGTTTTTTTAATTTTAGGTTCAGGAACATAATTTTTATATATAGCAACAACCTAATCAAATATCAACCTAATCGTCATTAAATAGTACATAATAATAACAATTTTTTTGTAGAAACACTTAGCTACATAAGCAACAACAACCACAGTAGCTAATAAAGCCTGCATAAACACTGGTGTCACACCCTTTGAAGACAAATCTAAAAAGACTAAAGACTTATTCCACAAGCGAATGAAATTATATTACTGCAGATTCGGTTTTAAATATATATATGTCTGTTGGCATCACAAAATAGGGGTAAATATCCAACAGGGGTAAATATCCAACAATATATATGGCTAATCGTAAAACGTGTTACTTTATTATGCGAGATGTAAAAATCTACATGTTCGCCATCAAATTTAATATCATTCATCGTTTTAATACTGTCAAATTATTATAGCATATAGCAATCCTGCTGTGACTGATAAGGCTAAGATGTATACAAATGGGTCGAGGTCACTGGGCCGAGGTCACCAAAGTGGGCCAACGTAACCATTTTTTATTTTTTCATGAGTGGAGTGCATTTGAGAAACTGACTGGAGAATCTAATGTTAACAGGCTGGGCCGAAAGAAAAAAAGTGGGCCGAGGTCACTGGGCCAAGATCACCAAAGTGGGCCGAAATAACTGAGCCGAGATCACCGTGGGCCGAGGTCACATGTATCCACGGTGACCTCGGCCCAGTGACTTTGGCCCACTTTGGTGATCTCGGCCCAGTGATCTCGGACCACTTTCTTTCCTCTTGGTCCAGCCTGTTAACATTAGATTTTCCAGTCACTTTCTCTAATTCACTCCACTTATAATATTTAAAAAATAGAGACCTGGGGCCCATTTTGGTGACCTCGGCCCATTTGTATACATCTTAGCCTTATCAGTCACAGTAGGATTGCTATATGCTATAATAATTTGACAGTATTAAAACGAGGAGAGATATTAAATTTGATGGCAAACATGTAGATTTTTACAGCTCTCATAATAAAGTAACACGTTTTACGATTAGCAATATTAGCCTATATTGTTGGATATTTACTGGCGGACCCGTTTTTTGTGATGCCAACAGACGAGCAAACATGTATATATTTAAAAGCGAATCTGCTATAATTTTATTTCATTCGCTTGTAGAATAAGTCTTCAGTCTTTTTAGACTGGTCTTCAAAGGGTGTGTGTTTATGTTGGCTTTATCAGCTACCGTGGTCGTTGTTGCTTATGTAGCTTAGTGTTTCTACAAAAGGTTGTTAATTGTTTAATTACGATTAGGTTGATATTTTAATTAGGTTGTTGCTATTATATAATATGTTCCTAAAACTAAAATAAAAAAATATAACGTAAATACAATTTCAAAATAAATATGTTACTGGAATATCTATATATACTGACATATTTTTAGAAAGGTAGCAGTTGTTTCAAATACTAATATAATGTTTAATTTTAATTAATACGATTTGTCATTTTCCAGACCTCATGATAAAAATGAGGCGTGTAAATAAACTATATGAAAAGTAATATATATATAAACATATTTATTTCAGGTGGATTGCCCAAATAGCGCATTAAGCACTAGACTAGGGGTTCTCCACATATACATAACATTTATGTACAATACGAACAATACAATACAATACGAACAATACAATACAATACAGTACAATACAATACAATACCTTAAAATACAATACAATACAAAACATTAATTTAATATTCAGCAAAATGTCACGTAAAAAACTGTTTCATTTAAAGCAGCAAACACAGATGGAAAAAACATCGTAGCTCAATTTTACTCGGTTATGGATAAGGTAAATTATAATATATTATTATGTTGACTAAATCTATCAGAGTTTAAAATGAAATTTTGTGTGGCTCTGAAAAGAAGAATATTTTCTTCCGAAGATAAATCTTTGGATCCAAAAAGTAAAATTTTAATATATGCATCTTTGTCTAAAGTTGGTAATGTAGCCGGATGTAGAGTAGGAGCGATGATATTTATAATTGCAACCAGTAGTCTCTCTCGTTGAGCAGCATAGAGGGGGCAGTCCAGGAAATAATGAGGAACAGTCTCATGTGTTACGCCACAAGAGCATCTAGGAGACTCAACAAAGCCGAAGGGAAAGAGATGAGCAGATAACTGTGACTGTCCGAGACGCAGACGAGTGTGCCAGATGGAAGCTGCTCGTAAACCTAAATAATAATGAGGTGGTGGGCGTTTATAACCATATTTGTCTTTTATGCGTCGCTTAAAGAGAGATAACGAATCTAAGTTTCGAATACTGTAATCCAAACTGTTCCAGTACCTAATAGATGAAGGAAGAAAATAATTTTTAAAATAGGAAGTTCTACAACGTGGCACCCTGATGTTATTAGCGCTTCGTGTAGCATATCTAGTTGAGCTAGCTGTTGGTTGACAAATTTGGGACAAATACAATGGTGATAGCCCATGAACGATCTTAAACATATAAATTAGTTTATGCCACTTCCTTCTTTTAAAAAGGGGTTCCCAGCCAAGTTCTAATAAGAGTTTTTCGGAGTTGGTTTGCCTCATCCCACCAGTACATATCCGAGCAGCCTCCATCTGCACACCCTCAAGTCTGTCTGCTAAATATTTAGGACAGTTGTCATATATTACGTCTGCATATTCTATTATGGGTCTAATACGGTTAATAAATAGTCGTTCAAGTGCTTTCCGGGGTAGAGTATATTTCAGGCATCTCATTATGTTTACAATTTTCCCTGCCTTACCAAGTATGTAATTTATGTGGTTTTCCCATGTTAAAGATTTATTTATTACTAATCCGAGATGACAGTGCTGGTTTACTTCTTCTAGTATAACTCCATTAATAGTTAGATGTGGGTGATGTAATAGTTTACGCTTTCTAGTCAGTGTCAATGCTAAGCTTTTTAAAGCATTGAATATCATAAGCCATTGGATAGACCAGTTAAGTAAGGATCAGAATTTATCTTAGTCGCTGACACAGCCGGACTTGAGTCCACAATTTCTATGAGGCAAGCATCGTCAGCATATAATTTAATAGCACATGCTAAGTTTATAACCATGTCGTCCAAGTGCACAAGAAAGAGTAAGGGTCCTAAAATAGATCCCTGTGGTACACCAGCGTCCACAGGGAGGGTCTCCGAATGGTGACCATCAAGTACAACGCATTGTACTCGCTGATGAAGATATGATGAGATCCACGTGAGTAAATTTCCAGAAATTCCTTTCCGCTTCAGTTTAAATAGAACACCTTTATGCCATACCTTATCAAATGCCTTTGATAAATCTAGGAAAACAATTCTCACATCTTTACCATTATCTAAGGCCTCGGTTAACTTATGCGTAATGGATATTAGTTGAGAAACAGTACCGTCACCAGAGTGGAAACCAGAATTGTGTGGGTTTAATAACTTATTTTCCATCAGGAAAGAATACATTTTATTGTAAACAAGCCTTTCGAAAATTTTAGAAACATTACAAAGAAGGGATACCGGTCTATAATTACATTTATTTTGGGCATCATTTTTCTTGTGCACAGGGACGACATTGCTAGTTTTCCAATCGCTGGGAAACACGCCAGCTTCTAAAGAATAATTAAAAAGTTTACAAAGTGGCTTAGCCAAAACATCTGCGGTATTTTTTAACAAAAAATTACTAATGCCATCAGGACCAGTTGCCTTATTTACATTAAGTGATTTTAAAATCTTCTTAACTTCTAGTATTGAGAAGGACATATCAGATAATCTTGCCTGCGTCTCGTATTCAAAGGGTGGTAAAGGGTGGTTTTCTGCTCCGGGTGGTTGTGTACACTGACTGGTAAAGTATTGGTTAAAAATGGCAGCTTTCACACATGGGTCAGTAAGAGAGACGCCGTTTTCAATCAATGGTGGTATAGAGGTGCACACTTTGTCACCAGTTACCTGACGGACAGTTTTCCACCACTTACGATTAGGCATGTCAGAGCTGCTCAACTCCTCCCCCAGGCTTGTATAGTAGTTGAGACGCAGTGTTCTGTTGAGGGAAACCACCTGATTACGAACAATATTGAAGGTATTGAGGTGTGCATCAGATCGTGACCGTCTGTAACGCCTCCACAGAACATTGCGTCTCCTAATCAGCCTTTTAAGGTCACCGTTTACCCATGGTTTCTCTCTAGCGCGAACTGTCACAGTGGTGTTTGGGATGAACTCAGCTGCGGTCTGCATTAGTAATGACGACCAATAAGTAACAATATCATCAATATCCTTAAAAACATTAAAACCAGCATCCCAAGGTGCAGAAGACAATGCTTCAACTAAACCATCTATGTTACATTTTTTATAGTCCCACACAGTACGCTTAAAAACGTTATTACGTCTTGTAGATAAATACATTTTACAAATAATATTGCAATGATCAATTTTGACCAGAGGTGGGATTACATTACATTCCATAAATTTATTAGGACTGTCAGTAATAACCAGGTCTAGCAAGTTTTGGGGAGAGCCGTCATATGCGAGCCGAGTGGGTTGATTTATAATTTGTGTGAGGCCGGAATATTTAAAGACAGCAGTCGTTTTAAAGCGACACAATCAGGCTAAAATCCTAAACAAATATGTATCATATTATATGTATTATTTTGGTTCCTTCATATGGTCATAAGGTCAACATGTCCATGGACTATAATTGCGTAAGTATAATTCTGTGTTCACATCTTATGGCCATATTAAGAAGCCAAAATAAAAATAGTGATTTTTTAATGATTTTAGCCTGATTGTGTCGCTTTAACGTACCAAACTATAGTTCAATTATAATAGTAAATATTACTTTCGTGGCTTTCCACATTTCGATGCAATTAATTAGTGAGACCGGTTTGTTTCCTATTAACTTCAATGAATTTTAATTTACAGGAATTGATCAAAATAAAGCAATGATATATATTTTATGTCCTTAGTCATATAATATATCTTTTTTTTAAATATTTATATAATATTAATATGACACTTTAATATATTTAATAAACACTTTAATCTCGACTCTTTGTGATTAACTCCGTTACGAAGGTGTTAACCATCAAAAGAGAGTAGGAATTACCTATTTATTCACCCCAGCTGTTATACGTTTGAACTGAAACATTACAGCCGAATTGTGTGTACTTAGCCGTTAAGACATAACCGCGACAATTGACACGCGGCAGGACTAATAGGGTCAGCCGGATTAGCCGTCGTCCTTTACCTCACCCGAACAACTTTTACCGTTATGAAGTTACGTAATGGTGATTAGGCCTGCGGAAACGTGGTGTGGCATAGACAAGATTAAGGGTGACGGTGGAAGAAAAAATATTATTATGTAACTTTTTCAGATTCAGATTTTGACAAAATACTGTTGACTTAGCCATGCTATGTAGTTTGTGTATCATACCGTCTTATCCATTACTTGTCATTATTTTGCATTCATTTATTCGAGCATTTATATCAAAAATTGCTGGTCCCATTCAAATTACTTCACTTCACCACTCCACTTATATAATGTGCATTCGCTTTATTTCATTATATTGTTATATATTATACTTCCATGTGTTCACCTGATAAATTTTTAGCGCATTTCGAGTTAGGGCGTGAGCGCCAATTTATATGTTAACGCCATATATTTTTCACCACGGGGTTTATAGGGTGCCGTAATCTAATCGTCGTGATTTTTAGGCTAAAGTGTGAATGGTTAAGGCCTGAGATTAAATAATACTAATAACAACATAAAAAATACATTTGTAGCTGGTACAGCAAAATTATGTCCAAATATCAGTAGTTTAATTCCACAAAAAAACATTTATAGCATAACAAAAAGTAGCATTCGAGGGATGTGTTAATATGCTTTTGTCTAACAATAGCATTATCTGTTATGCAAAAGAAGATCATTTTAAAACATAGTGAATCTCTAAACATACATATGTACATTGTATGTACATTCTCGTCTTTAAATTTCATTATTAGGTCTTAGGAAATACATACATAAAATGTTTTCAAAGTGGCGATCTCGGCCCACTTTGTTGACCTCGGCCCAGTAACCTCGGCCCACTTTGGTGACCTCGGCCCAGTAACACGGCCTGAGAAAAGTGGGCCGAGGTCACTTAGACCACTTTGGGCCGAAGTCACCAAAGTGGGCCGAGGTCACGGAAACGTGGGCCGAGGTCACCTGGTCCGAGATGGTCGTGTACCCGTTACAGAACGTCCAACCGGTAATACGCGCCGGGCGCGGCGTCTGGGGGCAAAATTTTGAGAAACGAAGCTCCAAATGATGCATTCTGGTGCAATCTAGAAGTAAATATGACTTGTTTTGACTGGGTTGAAATATGAATCATTGAATTTTGCTCTGCATTTAAGTCTATATTTTTTCTCCCGCTTGTTTTTACATAATTTGTATGTGCTGAATTCGAATCTGTCGGATAAGATTCTATATTTGGTGTCTTTCACCTCTAAATCAGCAAAACGAAAAATGGCCGCCAAAACCACATCTTTTCGACATTTATGTTACAAATTATTGCACGATTTGTGTTTTCTGCATGATTTGGAGTTGATAAATTTAGGTCTCATGTATTTCGAACAAAATGACCTATATTTGACCTTCAAATTCAAAATGGTTACCGCCAACACACAAAAAAAACGTTTTCATGCACGTGAACTATAATATCATAAACTGCATCTATTTAATAAAAATCTAAAAAATAGACTACGTAATACGGCAGACTAGGTTAAAAGGCATTCAAAACGGTGTTTAAGCACAATGTATGCTAAAATGCTTTAACGTGCTTAGTTCAATTTACATTTCGATTTTGTTTTCCGTTCATTTGAAGGTAAATTTGGCCGCAATTTTTTTTTTTTAATTTATTCGTGAGTAAATTATATTGCTAATCCACTATGCTACCACAAATACGTCATATTATCGTCCTCATGTTTAGCAGTATAATTATAGTAACAGTAAATACAACAAAAAACAGCGGTATCTTCGATTTAAAGGTCAAATAAAGGTAATTTCATTCCAAAGTCACAAGAAACAAATGATCAATTAAACATCTTTAAGAAAAATTAAATTGTGCTTTTATGTGCGATAAACAATAAAAAATATGGGGTTTTCTTAACATTTTGGTGGCCATTTTGTATTTTGCTAATTTGAAGGTGAAGGTCACCAAATATAGAATGTTATCAGATAGATTCAAATTCAGCCCACACGAATTATGTGAAAACAAGTGGATAAAAAAAGTATACACTAAGATCTCGAGAAATGTTTCATGTTTCAGATCTCAACCCAGGCTAAATATACATATTGTCATAATAGACTGCGATATTATTTCATTAAAAAATATGTATGACATTAAGAAATATAAATAACATATATTTTGAAGCATACACATACCTTGATCCAGATAACATAGGCCAGATATAGATATGTCAAACAACTACGACATATTACGTCGTTTTCTTCAACCATGTTGACCAGTTTGTTTTGTTGTTAATTATGCTTATTTTATAAAAAAAACTTGTTTGAGCGTACGTGGAGAGACGACTATTTACTCTGCTGCAATGGGTGATGTATTATTAGAACGGGATTTAGTTATCTGCTATATGGTATATTGCATGTGCTGATCGGTTAATCTGAAAATAAATAACGGACGCTTGCGTAACCCGACCCCCTAATTTTAAGCAGGTTTGGGGGTACCCCAAAAGGGGTCAATATATATATATTTGGACCCTATTTTTTACTGGTAAAATCTCGATACATGTTTTATTTTAGACATATCAAAGCTTGAACAAAAATTCGTGTGGGTGAGTAGTGGGGGGAGGGGGGCAGGGGGGTTTCACGGTGACCATTTCTGGTCCATGGACTAAAACGTTTTGAAAAATGTTTTTTTTTATGAAAATTGCCATATAGAAATTAACCCACTAACATGATGTTTGAAATTGTGATACATGTACATGATTGTTGTTTTCATTGTTTTTACACTGCAATGACGTTCTGTTTATCAGTGTAATGATAGCTCTAGATCAAAATATTTCGCTTAGGCCTACACTAGGCAAGGTATCGCAATTACCGTTAGGGCCCACATTTAACTCATTTATAACATAAATTAATGAAATGCATCAATTATTTCAATGTCGTTTGGCAAACTTTGATCGTATGACAACAACACGTAGGTCTACGGTGAAATTTAGATATTATGTGCTGGAGTGGTAATTGAGGGGGAAGCACACTCACATTTTGGGTTCAATGATAATGGTTCATTTTATGAAAACCGACGACATAAGGGCACTGTTGTTTTTGTATTAATCATCAACATCAATGAATCCATTCATACAAGTGTGCAGAAAGTTTTGCCTTATTTTTTATGTAATGAAGTTAGGACATATTATGGTCCAGAAATATTCAACTGTACAGTTTTACCAAGACATCAATGGAATCAGTAAATTTCATTTTAAGTGAAATAACGACTTATTTTATTATTCATTATTTCACGTAAAATGGGATTTGTTGATCCGATCAATTGTTGTCTTGTGTTAAATAACTATCGCATTGTGCACAGCTACTCACTCGTGATTACTTTTTTACAAAAGTTTTATGCAATAGAAGTTTCATGCAATAATCAGGTAGGAGAGAAACCCCTTTTTAGCTATCGATAGTATTTATGCTAGCGCCCTCACTTATACCATCGGTGATGTCGTCAAGCGATAGTATAATTGAGGGCGCCCTTATCTCTGTGGGTGGGAAAAACAAGACATTTTGGCCAATTTTTACCAGTTGGCTTCTCTCGTTTTTGTTCCTATAGCTATAATCAGCTAATTAGGGGCTTACTAAAGACGTTTAATGAACTCTTATGATTATGTCACTTCATATTGCATACCTTCTAAAACGTCTGATAGCTTAAAGTCCCATATATTTGTTAAAATGTAATTTTACTCTACTAACCCCCTCGTGTTCAATTGAGTTTGTGGAAAAATGTAGAGATTGCTGGTTCATACCGTCAACGCCACGTGGAAGCATACATACAGCTGAACATTTTCCATTTGGCGATTTTAAATCCTATGTGGCGTTTTTATTTTATCACGTTTTTATTTTGTCAAACACTAATTACATGTGCATAAAGCAAACTTGATAATCTAAAAATATATATAGAGTGTAGTCAATTATAGTGACAAATATCTGTATGTAAAATAAAATTGTTTTTGTGAAGCATTACTCAGTGACAGCCCTTTTGCTACTAAGCGGTGTACTGTTATGTTACAGTACGCATCAAAAGTATTGAACCACAATCTGATGATACTGGTGTAGGCAGGGGTCCATATAATCACTGATAATTATTTTAGGCATCCTTTCAGAAGCCTAAATTGTGTTTACCTTGTATAAAATGTTTCAACAAATAATACATAAATAAATTTGTGTTCACTTTGACATCACCATACTTCATACTTTTTACCATTAGGGCGCCCTCAATAATGCTATCCTTAGAAAACAAAACCTATGTTATAAGTAAGGGCGCTAGTATTATCACTATCGCCACCTAAAAAGGGGTTGCTTTCCTACCTGATAATAGTAAGCCTTATGTTAATGATTATTATCTATATAGTTCAATGTTAGCTTCTACGGAGTTAGTTAGTCACTAGTATAATACCTACTTGGCCATCCACGACAAAAAACATAGCTATATGCCTCCGCTGAGATTAGCTCTGCGGGTTCAAGACCATGTACTCCGTCCCAATTTAATATTATTGCAGGTTTCCATGCGTCATCGTTGTAGTTAAGTGTACGCCAGTTAACATGGTCTATTGTGCTACATTTCCAATGAGTACCAGTCACAAACCCATTGGATAGTTTGATAACAAATCCACTCTGATGACTAGCGACAGCCAGTAAACGGGTGTTATTTGGTAATGTGGCTGTGGAGGGTGTGTTGTTGATTTTCATCAGATCGTGACCATCGGCGTTAATAACAGCCCAGCCATCCTTGCCAGCAGCTCGTCCAGATAGGGTACCTGTAGTCACAAACACAAATGGTCTATAAACAAATTGCTTAGTTAATTCTGATATATTTTTTATTATTGCACTGTCAATGATGTAAGTGAGCAGCATTTAGCTACAATAAGTACCCAGATTAAAACATACACCCTTTTTAAAAGCCGTTTCCCATTACATAGCAAAACAATAGTCACGTTGTTGTGTATCGCGGTAGATATGGTAACATTAGTGAATAATATTACATGGTATACCTGCGTTGGCCTAGCATTAAAGCCTAGGTCCTACCGGACTAAAATCAAATTACGATCAATATACCGATTTGGTTGTAAAACGATCTTGTAAAATATGCTACCAAATAATGGCTGCGATTCTTCTAACGATGATCGCACGATTTTAGGTCTAATTTGAGAAAAAAATACCAAGAATTTCCACGATCGGCTACGATATGATGAGATTTGTTACGATAAATTACAATGGCTCTGGGAATGAACACGATCACTCACCAATCACTTCCGATCTTCATACAAATATGCACGATTAAAAAACATTATATTACGAGTGGTTAGGATGGTATTAAGGTTAATCACGATAGACGCGATTTAGTAGGATCAGAGTAAGAATGGTTACGATTACTTTACAATTCATTAAGATTATCAGCGATGTAGGTGTCAGGACAGGAACAGCTTTTATTCTATTTTTGTTAAATATATTTGCTTTATTCAATAATAACCTTCGGTTTTCAGCCACATAACAATATAAAATGTTAATATAATATATCAAGTACAAAATGTCATCATTATATATACATACAAGTATAGTTAAAGAAAACAACATATATTTAGCAAAGATACACCCACTTGTAATATTCTATTCCTATCTCCCAAACTCTTACAACATGTTTTTTTAGTTTTATTTCAATTTTATATTTATGAAAACGCATATACACCAATAATTTTGGCGAAAACTATAATAACATTGACAAGCATCTGTCTTTGTGGTGAAATAAAAGTTCTACTCTGAACACCTAAAACTGCTTGACCTGAATGATCTTAAGTCCTTAACTAATTTTAAATCTCTTAAAATACATTGAAAATGAACAACTTCAAACCGATAATAGCTTTTATTTTATATTAAATTGCAATTATTTGAGAACATCGTAATTAGATTGCAATGTTTTTGTAAGAGATCGTAATAGATCGTAGTGCATCGCAATATATTGCAATTCCTTCGCGAGTTATAAAATTAGAGATCCTAAGAAATCGTAGACTATCGTGGACTATCG
>OZ024903.1:97454158-97546838 GCA_964017125.1 Flabesymbios commensalis | reverse complement strand
TTCTTAAGTTTATAAGATTATTTTATATCACATGCTTTTAACACATGCAGGTGTCCGTCTCTAAATTTACGCTAGAGACGGAATTTCTGTCTAATAAATCACACACTAGACCTATAGCAATTTGTTGTTGATATGGCCTAATTACTTTACACTTAAACCAACATTAGTGATATTTTTTAAAATAAATGCAGTTGAATATATATACATGCCTAGAAACCTAAATGTGTGACACAAAGGAATTATCAATCACTGACGATCATCGTCTGTAACTTTGTGTTAAATCTTTCCTGGTCACTATACTAGTAAATTATGTGCTTTGCTCTACATATAACTTTTTGTGGCTGGGCTTTAGCCCGGGCACGTTATTGACAGAGTTTTGTGGGACATAAAGTGACGTCATTTCATTCATAAAACTGATAGATGGGTGATTTCCATTCATAAATCTGACCATTGGCCTTAGTTTTGTGGACCCTATCAATATCAAGTACATGCAGTAGAAAAGGCAGTCACTCTTATTATATGGAGAGATAACCCGTTTGATCACTCCCCAAAAGGACATTCTGTAAACAAATGACAGTGAGAGTCCAGGATCTGACAAACGGGGGGGGGGGGGGCACTGACACCACAGGTGGCACAGCTAACTTCTTAAATGCTCCAGAGACATCTAAGGCTTCAAATGATGCATTCTAGAGCATTTTTCGACCCAAATTTGGGTGTTTTTTGTTTTTTTCTGAACCCTGAAGCGGGCGCCTGTGGATCCGCCACTGGATGAACCTCCTATGAACAGCCACCTGTCTTGTATGGTCACTTTTCCTGAGGCCCAAGGGTCGCTGTTCATAGCAGGCTCTACTGTATTGTTTTTCAGCACAATCCTTTTTAAAAAGCAGTAAAAATGGGCCTAAATTGTTACTGAAATGTGGAAAATTACACAACATCACATTACAAATGGTCTATGTTTTTTGAAATATTTGCAGATCTGCTTTAAATAACTATCAATCATTTAGATAAGTACATCAATCTGTTGTCTCAGAATAATTATTTATTTCTACAAATTATTATACAAAGGATATACTTTATATACAGTAGGCCTATATATAGTAGAACAGTAGGCTTTCACTAAGACAGAATAGTCGCTGGCGTTGATTTTGGTAGGGAAATGGCATATTGACGACACCACGGGAACATATAAACTTGCTACATAGGCCTACTACTGCTATTTGGAAATCCTAATAAATATGTTGAATCGGTACCGCACAAAATCCTAAAGATAAATCGTAGGCCTGTGTGGACTCGGCTTTAGTTGCCAGTGAGTGTCTGATGATGAATCAACATTTCATGCTCTACAGACACTGTTCGTCTTGATACTATAAGTGTTGTGCCACGCCTCAAATTCTGACGTCTGAAGTCTATCCCGGCACTGAAAAAAAAATAAAAAGTATAATGGCCGTAGACCCTTTAACGTAGGTATTGAAATGAAGCGGAAATACCTCTAAACTAAGACATTTAAATGGTTTCAAAGTGAAAATCCCCGTGATCTCTTATTTTGAATATAAATATTCCAGCGCTTCAAGGGTTAAATAGAGTAAGGGAGAAACGATAATTTATTTTAGCATGTGATTTTAGGTTTCCAGAGCTGAACACACCTTTTGGTATGATATTGCTTGGAAACATGAGTATAATATAATTATGTTACCTCGAGTATATCATGTAGACTCTATACTGCATATGAATAACAATAATGGCCGTGTTGCATGGTTTCTGTAGTCGCATGATCACACACAGTCTTGCTATATGCAGTTATATTGTGTTAGGCCTACCGGTACTTGTTATGTGGCCTACCAATTAACCCCAATTTTTGTGACAATTTATTACAAACTGAAACTAGACTGTGGGAAATCTTTATTTTAGTGATGTTGAGCATGAGATATAAATTCTTAAAAAGAAACAGTATTCAGCTACTAGTCTTATTCAACTCATACCGGTAGACTATTGTGTGTGCGTGTTACATAGGCCTATATGCCCCACCCAACAAACAGAACATTTTGTATAAAATTTGTAGGCCTACAATGTTGCACAAATGTCAAAGTTGTACAAATGTTATACAAATGTTTTGTGTTCACTGGGCAGTTATGAAACATCTATTATATACATATTTTTTAAAAACACGTTTTATTTCAAACTCGACAAGGCGGTTTGCATATTGTGTGAAAATATATTTTTTGTGACTTTTCCAGCGGTATATCTTACTTGATTATAAAAAATCAAATATCCACATACAAGATTTGCAATATTGTGGACTATCGTGTCTCTGTTATTCAATTTACGAAAAAGTGACGTTGCGGCCATGCTGTTGTGATACAGATGTAGGCCTACGTTATATTTATTGGTATAGGATCACGTGCATATCGTACACGAAACTAGGCTTTCCCACGTTTTACGGTGCCAAATAAAAAATGACCTGGCATCCTGTATATTCTCATAGTGCACATGCTGACAATATTTGAAAGAAAATGACAAAATGACGTAGTAGGCCTACATGAAAACGTGACGTCACAAATGTACGTTTATTGCTCTCGACCACGTGTCGTAAAAATGAAATATATGACGTGAAACTACAGAACTATACATTTCCAATGATATATTATATATCTCTGAGGAAAAAAGAGAAATGCTTTAATAATACAAATTAAAAAAAATATAATAATGTTGAACCTATTTTATTAAAAAAATATTAGACCATATAAAACAAAAGCTCACGACTGTTGCATAAAATCAAGTGATGTCATGTGTACAAAGCATGTATGTCATTTTTGTGTGACTACCTAGGCCAATTCTCTATAATTTATACAAATGCTGGATATTGAACGGCATCTACATGTGTATATCGCAGCTCATAAATGATCCACCTTTATAAATATCCAGTAGAAATTGGTAAAAAAGTGACGTCAAAACCATCACGACATGACGTCACAAATGCACGTTTTATGAAAAACTCGACCACTTGCCACAAAAACCGTTCACGCTACGTGAAACTAGACGTTCATACCTTTCCAGCGATATATTATTTGTCTCTAGGAAATTAAGTGTCAACTAACTCCTTAAATAACGTCAATTTTCAGATTTTCTCCTCTACTAAATGGGATCGCCTAGAGCGCATCATATAGCCCGCCGATGACTTGCTTATAATGCATAATAATGTACACTTGGAAATCCCCCTTTGAATTTCTGGCTACGCCACTGTAATACTCACTTGGGTTTTGATAGTAGCATCGATGGTTAATTTATCTCAACTGCAAAGGTTCATGGTGAACGAAATGGTAGCAAGTTTATCTTCTTATTGACTATTATACACGGTGGAACATGATCAAATACTTATGAGCGTGTCATATTTACAAGTATACATGACAAGTCTAGATGTTAAAATAGGTGTCTAACATAGACGCTAAAAAGCGGCCGGAGTCACCAACATTAGTATGAAACACCACTCATCTTTGAGCTTGTCCAAACTATTGACCAGTTGTAATACCAGTAGTGTAAAATAAGGTTAACAGCCGTGTCGTGTGCACAATAACTTTCTCAGGTAAAAACGGGAACCTTAGGCATAATTATCTGGAACAGCCCTCAACTTTGATCATGTCCCCGCTATTGGTGCGTTGGATCTGAATACAAAGTGAGGTGACAATAAATGATTGCCTAGCTAGCGTATCGTGGTAAACAATATTTTAAATCGATAAGTTAAAACTGGCGGCGGTAGTTTTCATTATCATGGAACAGCCCTCAGTACAAATTATTTCGTGTTATTCGTTAATTTCGCCCATTGTGAAAAAAATCAAGCTGAACATATATTGACGAGCGCATTTAATTCAAACATAAACTGGAGGACAGCGGTAAACTAAATTATTTTGGGGTAGCCCTCATTTTTAATCAGTTGTTATTGCATGAAAAGGTGTGTTTCTTTGCTCCATGTGATTATAGATCGTTAAAGTTACGACTTCCATAATATAGCTGCTATTAAAATTGAAAGTAAACATCATTTGATCAGCAATATATATGTGTCACCCAAGGGTACATAGTAAGAAACCATAAGGTGACATATATAAAAAGTCACCCAAATGTTTTTTTTCATGAGCATGATAGTGGTTTACCTTGAGGTGACACAAAAAAGTATATGTTACAAAAATGTAAATTTAAAAAAATGCAACATATATAATAAACATTTTGTACAGGTCTGTTGTTGTTTTTATCTATTCAGACCCTCTTTTTCGTCTACACTTCAGATTTAATAGAGGTGTCACCCAAAGGTTCATTTTTAGATCATGGCACCAAACTATTGACCAGTTTTGTACCAGTAGTGTAAAATAAAGTTAACAGCCGTGTCGTCTACACAATAACGTTCTCAGGTAAAAACAGAAACCTTAGGCATAATTATCTGGAACAACCCTCAACTTTGATCATGTCCCCGCTATTGGTGCGTTGGATCTGAATACAAATTGAGGTGACAATAAATAATTGCCTAGCTAGCGTATCGTGGTAAACAATATTTTAAATCGATAAGTTAAAACTGGCGGCGGTAGTTTCCATTATCATGGAACAGCCCTCAGTACAAATTATTTCGAGTTGTTCGTTAATTTCACCCATTGTGAAAAAAATCAAGCCAAACATATATTGACGAGCGTATTTAATTCAAAAAAAAAATAGAGGACAGCGGTAAACTAAATTATTTTGGGGTAGCCCTCATTTTTAATCAGTTGTTATCGCATGAAAAGGTGTGTTTCTTTGCTTCATGTGATTATAGATCGTTAAAGTTCGACTTCTATAATATAGCTGCTATTAAAATTGAGAGTAAACATCATTTGATCAGCAATACATATGTGTCACCCAAGGGTACATAGTAAGTAACCATAAGGTGACATATATAAAAAGTCACCCAAATGTGTTTTTTTTCATGAGCATGATAGTGGTTTACCTTTAGGTGACACCAAAAAAAGTATATGTTACAAAAATGTAAATATTAAAAAATGCAACATATATAATCATTTTGTACAGGTCTGTTCTTGTTTTTATCTATTCAGACCCTCTTTTTCGTCTATACTTCAGATTTAATAGAGGTGTCACCCAAAGGTTCACTTTTAGATCATGTCACCCAATGGTCGCATTTACATATATATATATATATATATATATATATATATATATATATATATATATATATATATATATATATATATATATATATATATATAATGTGTGTGTGTGTATATATATATATCTTTATAGATGCATTGTTGTATAGAAGAATAAAAAGAAACACTTCTCTTACAAGCGTTTAGCCTAGTGTACTGTACTTTGCACAAAACTGCCCACCCAAACTTTTGAACAAATAGAAGATGTGTAAATGCACAAACATTATAAGTGGCATCCTTAGGACCCAATGGTGTCCGAGGTAGGCCTACATTGAAATGCATATTTGTATAGAGCAATATGAAATTAGGATAATAATAGCTCGAATGATACATTCCCTGACATAAACTAGCCTGACCAAATGGGGAATAAATTGTACCTGTAGTAATAAACGACATCACGTTGTTCAAACACTACATTAATGTTAGTCTTACATCTGTGCAGTTTGGGACAATTTTAGTCTACCCAAACTGCTAAAAACGGTATCCAGCCAAGCAAGCATAGACACTCTCGCACACTTAATACAGGAACATACCAAAACACAACTATTTGTAAAAATCTTACCTGCTGAATTGTAACACACACAAAGACATAACACCAGAATTATGTAAGACAATACATTCGAGAGTCCCAAACACTTGGAGTAATTCATTATGCGAAAGTTCAAATGGAACTAATCTTCGTCTCGCGTTGTCAACTTTAGGAGGAAGAGAAAGTGGACAGTACATATATATATATATACAAACACATGTACTTCACGACTTTACACGAGTCTATCGCAAAAAAATATAAAGGAAAGGTATATTAAATATAAATATCACGCCACAAAAAATGCGAAATCCAAAAATTGCATCCAGCATGGTTAGAGGTACAGCTTCATTAGTGTTACTATAATTATATTTTATCAGTTAGTTGCATTGCATACATCACAATTATAATGTTTTAATTTTAATTCAAGGTGTTTGTGTGCCTCGGAGGGTTGTCATGCCTCGCTGCACATACTTAAAGAGACGGGTGATGTTTATCGTTTTCCATTCAATGTGACATGAATACGTGAGTATTTGTGTGAACTGTACATGCTGTATTTTATATCTTTATTACATAAAATCACAATAAATATTAATACAACTGTCAAATGTATCTTGTTAAAGGTGGAACACACAAATAAATCATATGAATTCAATTGAAAATGAAAAGATCATGGTTATAAAATTATGTTATAGTTTAATTTGCCCGTTGTGTGTTGAGTTTATGGCGTGATGGGCCTACGCCGGCAGTTCCGTTATGGGGTCACAACGGCCGACGAGGGACTCCGCCCAATCTCACCATCAAAACTCAAACATCCTCCTCATCCGTCTGATCGACGGTTTCAAACAAACCAGGAAACTCTCGTCTCTCTTGTCATGTTTATTTGATTAACATGCGATAACAGCAAAGCACAACCATCCGCGCACGGCACGTCTCTATGGACTTAGCGAGAGCGAGCTACGGCACGTCCACAGTCGCTGAGTATTACGCTTGAAGTGCGGGAATAATACCAAGGCCGCACACACTGCTCTGTGTGCGCACGTCACCACGGTATGAAAACGAGGCGGTCATCCCCGTCCGCCCACGTCCAGGAATCTGGGGATAAACGCCACATTAACTGAGCGATGTCAGGATCCTACATTACCCCCGGCTGAGTGACAACGTAGGACCAAACTGACGTGTAGGAGACTGCTTCGTGCAAGTAGCGGGGTTGTAAAACATGTAACCTCTTATACTAAGCATAGTTTTCTTAAAAAAAAATATATATAGCGAGTGTGGTTACAGCGTGGGTGGTTGAAAGCGCAGCGTTATACGTGAATTGTCCTATCCTCTTAACACCAACTGTCCTTTATATATGATTCATGTGCTGCAAGCTGCGATCAACCCATTCATTTAATTAACATAATTGCTATTAATGCTTTAGCAATGAGCTTGCTAAAAGAAAATGTCTTTACATTTATATATCTGTACACAATTCTGCCAGGCCTGGCATATTCATTTACAATTTAACAACATTGTTATTACGAGGTATGCGGTTGGGCCCGCCATAGACGTCATCAGGCGCGACTATGGCGTGAACCATCTGCACGAATCGAGCAGGAGTCTGGATTATTCGTCCGACTCTAGTTTTTCGCACTGTTTGGTCTGTCGAAATTTTTTCGCGATTAGCGATATTCGCATGTTTGCTTTTTGTCGAGTCGATTACGGCGTCAGCAGCACCCGGGGTTTTACCCCGTAGATGTTAAGGTATGCGGGAATATGTTCGTAAACCACCGCCGTTCCCGTTAGTGCGGGACGCGGCAGGGGCTCGCCGATGCGGCGCTACGTAAGTATTGTCTCTGTTAGACAAGTTGACTTTAACATCTATTTGCTTTGGGCCTGTGGCCGATTTTTGATTGCTTCTGACTGCCGTCGACTTTTTTGTGTTGACTCTCGTCCCGTTGGACGTCGGAGTGTCCGCACTACCAGGTCTAGGTGGACCCTGTGGATTCTTACTAGATGTCCTGGTAGCCGTCGACTTCCGTGGTTTGCTTGGCGGTTTACGCTGTGTTGTCGTACCTGTTGTAGGCTCGCACTCCATGTGAGCGGGTTTAACGCGATCTAAGGAGACCGTCTCAACCTTGCCTTTAACTAGAATTTTCATTACTCTGCCACGTCTCGCGACGACCTTGTATGGTCCGTCGTAAGGGGCGGTCAGAGGCGGTGCAATTGCGATTCAGCGCAAGAATACATAAGTACATGTAGCTATTTCCTTGAATTGAAAAATGTTGTGTTGTTGTGTGTCACGTGGCGGACATAGACGGAGACGCGACATGGCCACGCGTAGCTTGTCTGAATAATTCTCCAAATCAGTGTTAGCGTCGACGTTGTACTGTTTAGTAAACTCTCCTGGGAGTCTAAGGGTTGTCCCGTAAATCATCTCAGCAGCTGACCTGCTCAGCCTCTCTTTCACGGCTGAACGAACTCCTAAAAGTACGGCAGGTAACGTGATAGTCCACAGTTTCGGTGACTCGTGCGCCATAATGGCGGCTTTCAATTGACAGTGGAAACGTTCGACCATGCCATTCGACTGAGGGTGATAGCTCGTGGTACGATTCCGAATAATCCCGAATTGGTTACATAAACTATCCCACAATTTGGACTCTATCTTGGCGGCTATCCACCCGCTGAAGAAGGCATCGGCAACCGTTTCGGCTCTAGTATCTACCATAGGTATAGCTTCGGGCCAACGTGTGAAACGGTCGGCGCAAGTCAGTAGATATCTAAAACCATCGGCATAAGGTAAAGGTCTGACTATGTCCACGTGGACATGATCGAATCGCTCGGTAGGTTCAGTGAACTTTCCGAAAACAGGAGTGTTATGACATGAAACTTTAGCGGTCTGGCAACCCTTACAGGTACGACACCATCTAGCAATATCTATATTCATGCCGTGCCATACAAATCGGGTATTAATCAAAGGTCTGGTGGCTCTATGCGATGGATGGCCTAAACCGTGCATGTTTGAAAAAACTTTTCGGCGAAATTTCGCGGTAAGGTACGGCCAGTTGTGTCCCGTGGACACATCACACCAGATCAATTGATTATCAAACGATTTCAATAGTTTGAAATTCATAGTTGATGTAGTCGAATGTCTCAAACGTGTGAATTCCGCGTCATTAGCTTGGTCGAGACTTAACTCTTTATAGTCTATTACTGGTCCATCGTGTATCGCTGACACTGATGGTCGTGACAGCGCATCAGCGACGAAATTTGTCTCTCCTTTTACATATCTAATATCGGTGGTGAATTCAGCGATGAACGCTAAATGACGTGTTTGTCGTAGGGATGCGCGCTCAGTCATGGATGACTTTACAAATGTTAACGGTTTATGATCATTCGTCCTTCTAAATTGTGTCTGAAATGTTTAATTGTAGCGTATACTGCCAAAAGTTCACGATCGAACGCGCTGTAGCGTGTCTCTGCTGGGTTCAGCTTCTTGCTGAAAAACGAAAGCGGCTGCCACATACCGTTTAAAAATTGCTGCAAAACGCCACCGACGGCGACATCACTAGCGTCACACGTGATGTTAAGCTGGGCCGTAGAATCTGGGTGCACCAGAAGCGTAGCGTTTGCCAATATCTGTTTTGACTCGGAAAATGCTGACTCTGCTTCTTTAATCCACTTCAAATCGAAATTTGATTTCGGTGACAGTCTGGTATGGCCTTCGTTGGCAGAAGTCAGTAGATTATTGAGTGGCGTCAGCTTCGCGGCGCAATGCGGTATGAAACGGTGGTAATAATTCACCATTCTCAGATACCTACGCAATGCTCGTTGCTTTTCGGGTTTATTGAAATTAACGATCGCGTCAACGGCGCTAGGTAACGGCGAAATGCCTTCGGCGCAAACGTGATGACCTAAGAAACTTAATTCAGATGTTCCGAACTGACACTTTTCAGGACCAATGATGATTCCGTACTCCGATAGTCGAGTAAAAAGAATTCGTAGATGTTTCTTATGCGTTTTATGATCTGGGATGGTTACCAGTAGGTCATCCAAATAAACAAAAACGAAATCAAGTCCGCGTATCACGAGGTCTATAAATCGCTGAAACGTTTGACCGGAATTTCTCAGACCAAATGGGGTTCTAGTGAAATTAAACAAGCCAAAAGGTGTGGTAACAGCAGTCTTGTGTACGTCGGACGGTTCCACCGGAATTTGGTAATAAGCCCTGACTAAGTCTATCTTCAAAAAAAATTTCGATCCGGCTAACCGCTGCGTAAAATCTTGAATATGCGGAATCGGATAACGGTCCGGTACGCAGGCTTGGGGCGAGTACTAGACAAAAGTACTCGAGTACAAGTACAAGTACTTGAAAAAATAACGAGTACAAGTACAAGTACTGGATTTTCAAAAGTACTTGAGTACAAGTACAAGTACTTTAAAAGTACTTGAGTACTAGTACCGAGTACTTTGGTTGTAAAAATTAATTATATGAAATGTATTCAATAAAAAAATGATTATGATATATGTTACTTCATGTTGATATATATGTGACCCGATCTGGCAAAACAAATCTTAATCACTTTGTCAAATGCTTATTAAGACAATGGGGGTGGTAATGATTATTTGTTCTATTTTTTTAATACAATGTTTTAATTACACTTTCTAAAAGTGCACAAATTGCCTTTTTGAACTTCAAATGCCATTTTATCAAAATTATGCAATTTCATACTTCATATTTTTCTGAGTTTGTCGTGTCATATTTTTGGAGTTAAACACGCTACAGATTTATGTGATATACCATTTCAAAGGAATTTTGTGTAGGTTCGGGATATCTTAGAAACTCTAGTATTTAAATATGCAACTTAAAACTCATTTTGCCAGATCAAGTCACATATAGATATAAAAAGTGGTGAAAATATTTTGTTATGGGACAGATATTGCATATCTGATGCTACGTTCCAGCCAATAGTGTAATATTGCATTTTCTTATCAGGACACTTAGTATTGTATGTTCCATGTAGGCCTACTACTTGGCGAATTCAAATAAATAAATAAATACATATATAAATTGTCTGTGTGTAAAGCTTTACGTTGCAAAACACGCTAGCTTGAAAACTTACAGTGGTTCTAATGATGTTTAAATTTTGGGCCAGTGCCGGCAACAATTGGCCGCCACTATAAAAAAAACGTTCAAATTAGCCTGAACACACATTGTGTCAGGGAAAAAATCAAGGCTTTGCACTACAGAATTGTTTTGCGATAACAGTCACACATTAGTTACTGGTGATATAAAAGCAAATGTATCAACATAATACATTTATATCCTTACAAGATTCAGCCCGGCATACGCTGACATACTATCCTATTATTAGTTTAAAAATAACTTTTATGCAATTTACAGGAGGAGCACCTCAGTGTTGTATCTATTTTTATACTCGGTCCGTCATCGCATTTTGGGGACGGGAAGGGTTGTATAAAGCCGTCGTAGGCCTACAATTGACTCATTATGTAGCCTCACACCTTTAACCCTTACGCGACACTAACATGTTCAATTATATTTTTCTCTAATTTGCAGCTATAATTATTTGCTGACTCAATTTCTAGCTTCAAATGACGAGCTACATAATCACGATATCAAAAAATAGACAAATAAAAAACATTTTTTTAACTTACCTGCTGCTTAATGGTGACCTGACGCAATGAATATTGTACATTTTAGGGCTATTTAGTTCGCTAGACACCTGACGTCTTGTAAACTTGTACATACTTTCGTCTACTTTTATTTTTGTCTTGTTTTTCGTATGTACAGCTATCCGATTTTTTTTGATGGACCGCATTATAAATGATTTGTAATAATGATATAGGCCTATAAATAATAGTGGTGTCCCGCAGTTAAAGGGTGATGTTTGCCGTCTAATTACTGTGGTCATCTGTGTTTGAACAGTACTGCTATACCAGGTGTTAATCCTATGTCTTCTCCGTACAATTCTGGTTAATTCTTGCCCCAATGTAATGGACATTAGCCCGGTATCGAGCCAAATTTAATGATCAGCTAAATCTAATGACACCAATATGGCGGCGGGGTGGGGACAGGCAGGGGGTATACTTGGCATGCGTTGGAGCCATGACTACGCGTGGAGGGGTGATTAGAGGAAGTGTGTGGTGTTTAAATCTGTATACATGACTGCCGATATTTTTTGCATACGGATAATTACAAATGATTATAGCTCAAGTGTAAAAGATAATATACATGATGCATGTTTCCACTGTCAAATCCAGATATAAAAATAATCTCATATTGGTATATAGCAGGGTTGGGTGCGAATACATTTTACTTCCGTAAACAAGTACAAAATGATCAAGTATAAGTACATATTTTCTTCAAATATACTGTGGTACACTGGATACAGTGGCCAAGTAGCTACCTAGTACATTGTCGTAATTATCGATATGTAATAATAAAAATATGCACAACAAAATAAATGAAACTAAATCAACTCTACTCAAAAGTATTGTTTTTGTCACACTATATCTATTGTTGTTCACTGACTAATATATTAAAACAACTCATTTAATTCTTGTATGCTTCTTTTAATATCATCTTCATGTGGATGATCAGCGCTCAGAAATATGTTTGTGATAGTAACATGATTAGCTATTGAAAGTTAACCCGTATGCTGCTGAATTGTTTGTGACGCAATTTCCAGCTTCAAATGAATAAAAAATAATATTATTTGCTTGAAAACGTATATATACGGTCTTAGCAGCACAAGGGTAATAGCTCAATGATCAAAAGTTGTTTGTTCTAATAGTAAGTTGAACACTGAATAAGACATAATAAGGATATTTTTTAGTTTGTGTCCAAATTAAATTACTTATATTTAACAATTTACTTATCGAGCCAAACGAAAATTTAATTCCCGTTGACGCTTCTATAAGGGCGAATATATCGGCTCTTGTCACTGAAAGGGTTTATAGAGTGGCCTCAGTTATTATCACACCTGCTAATCTGCTAATTGGCAACACAGCCCAGTGACATCGGGTGCACTGAAGCGACACGCCGATCGGGCAATTAACCCTTCCGCCACTAAGACATTTGAGTAGTTGGCTTTTCTGTTGATTGTTTATAATGACATATTAATTATTTTCACAAAATGAGACATCGGAATTTCCTGAAAAATTATAATATTATTGTAATGCATTTATTACTGTTAAATAATGATCTCAGCCCAACCCTAGTGTAAATATTATAAATTTGTACATACGAGGGATCTCGCAACCATGGGGTTATATAATTACCGTCTACGGTCGACCATTGTGCAATGAAAGTTACATAATGATAATCTGCCCTTTATACTTCTTGTATACTTCTGTATATGTGTTTGCCCTTGTGACTTGATTTTATCCGCCCGCCACCTTTCGCTAACAAAAAATACGAATTAAACTTGAGAGAGTGCTTTGCAAACTCTTGTTAACTACAAGGAACAATGTTTTTTTTTGTTGAAGTAACTGCGTGCATAAAAGTGCTAACTGAAAATAACACACTCGTAAAATTGAAGCAGGATATGTTGTAGCATAAATTACTGCATGTGATAAATAATAGCCTGTATGATATACTTTGACATGAGAATGAGTGTGTAACGTATACTATGCATTTCAATACACACAACTATCAATAATTGTTATTTCTATTCGATTACTTCCCGATGCGTCATCGTTTTTTTATTTTTTATATGCCTGCTAGGATTGACTGAAGATCATGTCACGGATGTGTTATGAAGTTAATCTACGCCTAGGAGTATTTATGCCCTACGACCTGTTACGTCATTCTTTTATCTACCAATAACTCGTGACTTCGTGCAATAAGCAAACCCTTTGCAATCCCATTTCACATATGCAATTATCTAATCCTTAAAATGTATGTCCTCCACAAAATAAATTGTAAAACAGTTCACATAAGTTCTACCAAATGGGCTGCATCTTCATGTCGCCCACCACGCATGTCATTTATATATGCGACATGCGGTGAATTAAATAGTGGAGATATTAAGATATTATGAATCTACATGATATATTTAAATAACAGTTTACGTTTCCGCTTATGCATATGGCTTAAACAACAGGCATACAACTCCTTAAACTAAGGGGAAATGTAAATTGTAAGCCTTTTATGTCAAATGTTTTAAATTTGTTACTAGTATTTGCTTTAGTATTGATGTTATTTTTTACACGTATTTATTTAGCTACAATATCAGCAAACATGGTACGTTGAGCCAAGGTTCGTCTAATGTTGCCCCACCGTGTACAACACTGGGCCAGCATTAGCCCAGTATTGCGTTTATAAGCTTCCGGTGTAATATATCCTTGTTTTGTAATATTTAATTAAAATGTAAAAATTCGCCAGTCAGCTAGATATGGGTTGCGCTGGCCACGGTACATAAAGCATATAACGTATGGTCAGCGTTCATCTAATTTGTGTGTAGTGTTGGTCAACGTTCATCTAATTGAAAATAGGTTTATTGTCGGAGTATCAGTTGCATAACAGGCAATAATGATAATAAATCGCAGTTGCAATTAACGTGATCAAATATGTTGTTGCACGGGAAATAAGACTAAACGCAAATATTCAACAATTAGAAAGATATAATCAGGTGTAGCTTATTCGAAATATAAATACAAAGGTATGACAATGCGGGCAATGGAAAATACGTATGATAAATATTATTATTAAATTAAATTGTTCTGAAAAATTACTTATAATTAAATGTATATTTATATAATCAGTAGAACTACTGGAATTTAATGCGTTGCAATATAGGCTAATTCCAAAAAACAACACACAACAATATTTGATAGTTCATTCAATTTCGCCAATCAGTTAGCTATGCATAGCGCTGGTCAGTGTTCATCTAATTTCGCCAGTCAGCTTATTATATGTACAAGCTGTTCACTGGTCATCTAATTTCGCCATTCAGCCACTATATGTATAGCGCTGGTCAGTGGTCATTTAATTACGTCGACCTAGTAGAGGAGCGCGCAGCGCGAGGGCTGACGCGAGATTATGCACTAGTTCTGGTATTAACCTTATAGTGCCTCTCTCTTTTCACCTGGTGAGGTAGGTGATTGTACAAGCATTGGCAAGAAGTCCAGGAGACAAGGAACCAGGGCAGGGCTGCTGAACCATAAAGAAACAGCCGTTTGAGCGACCAGCCACCAGAGTAAGGGCAAGGACTGACCCTTTTGAGATGTGCTCTGCTTTCTGAGCAGTGTGTTTGAAACCACCATCATGAACCGTCATCGTCAGCCAACCATCCGTGTCCGCCGTGCCATCACCCAAGCTAGCAATGTACTGATAAAGAGCTCATTGCTTAAGACCAGAATCCGCCTCCTTCAGTGCTATGATTGAAAGCCCACTGCCTTATGTGTCTCACAAAACGGCTCCTTTCAGAGCCCCTGTTCTCTGTGGGAACAGGAGATATTACGTCGACCAACTTAGCAGGCCTATATGTACAGCGCTGGTCAGTGGTCATCTAATTTCGCCGTCAGCTTAATATATGTATGGCCCTGGTCAGTGGTCATCTAATTTCGCCGACCAGCTAACTAGGTCTGTATGTATAGCGCTGGTCAGTGGTCATCTAATTTCGCCAGTCAGCTTCCTATATGTACAGCGCTGGTCAGTGGTCATCTAATTTCGCCAGTCAGTTAACTGTATGTACAGCGCTGATCAGTGGTCATCTAATTTCGCCAGTCAGCTTCCTATATGCATAGCGCTGATCAGTGGTCATCTAATTTCGCCAGTCAGTTAACTATATGTACAGCGCTTGTCAGTGGTCATCTAATTTCGCCAGTCAGTTAACTATATGTACAGCGCTGGTCAATGACATCTAATTGTGCCAGTCAGCTAACTATGCATAGCGCTGGTCAGCGTTCATCTAATTTCGCTAGAATGCATGTATAATTAGCTGGCTGTCTCCATTTATTAAATGAATATTTTTTAAAGCTTATGCATTCTATATGTGACACAGTTCTTATAACTTCTGACGAAATCCCGCGAGATCTGCTCCGAGACCGGAAGATCATTAGATTTCGCGTGGTCATTAGATTTGGTTTGACACCGGCATTGTAAGGTCACTGTAGATAAGACGTCGCGTTGTCGCGGTCGTGCGCTTTGGTACTTACACAACATTGGTACAGAGCTGTATGAGCTTTGTCAGTTTTATTATATGTTAGTCCACACCGAGTCTCAACTGTTTTATAAGATAATACTGGTAGTTATAAAATACTTGTTCACCCACGTGACATTAATTGTCCGGTGCTGAGGAACTATCGGCTGACCGTCTACGCAGTTGGGCCAATATTGTGCAAATATTATGCAAATACCGTTTGATCGTCCCAACAAATACGAGACAAAAATGAAATGAATCGGGCTTTAGGCCACCTTTGTGCACATATAGGCCAAACTGGGCCAGGAGAACCTCCTGAGGATGGTGAGATGATTGAGATGACACTGTCCTCCAGACACAGGATTCGAAATTCGAGCCCTGGTGGTCTGAGGCCGAGCACGCTACCTCTCGGTCACGGAGGCTACCCACAATACTGACTTTCACACGTGGATGGGAAAGAAACATTTTTTGTTTCTTTCAAACCGCCAAGACCGGGATAACCTACCCCGAACTCTGGCGTGAAAGGCAGCGGTGCTAACCACTACCCCAGGACCCCCGCCCAACAAACGCGAGACGAGACGAGAACGTGGCCTAACATTATACCACCATTGGTTAAATGCCTCGTGTTGGCTGTGGATTAGCTACGACGGAAGGTGTGTTGTAAGTGTGATTTTAAAATGGCGCGACATCATTGTTGAAATCACGCCTTCCCCCCTTTATATGGTTACTGGTCCTACCGTATAGTATAGTCATGTGTAAATGCTATATATCAACATGTATGCCTGTTTTACAGAGACACGTCTCTTGTCTTTTTTTCAAGAATAGCTTATTATTTTTTTGTGAACTACACTAGGATAATTGTATATACAAGGTAGAACAAGCAATTAGCAGCATGATATATAGTGAAAAGGTGCACTTTTGTTATCAGTTATTGTAAGTACTTGGACTAGTTTAAAATAATTTCAAAGTATTAATTAAATTATTTTTCAATATAATATGTAAATGGGTGGAAAACGAATCATTAACTGAATGTTTTATATCCCGCTATAATGATTTGTCTGTGAGCTGTTTTGGATCAATTTAAGATGAATAGTACTCGTAAAGTACTTGTAAGTACTTGTTAAAAGTACTTTTATTTTTAAAAGTACTTGAGTACAAGTACGAGTACAAGTACTTTTTAAAAGTATGAGTACTAAGTACTGACGAGTACTGCAAAATCGGTACTCGAGTACCGAAGTACCGAAGTACCGAGTACTTTAGCTTTAGAGGCGGTACGGTCTGTGCATTCAAACTACGGTAGTCCCCGCATGGTCTCCTTCGCCGTTTTTCTTTGGCACCATGTGAAGCGCTGAGGACCACTCGCTGTCGCTGGGTTCAATGACCCCTAATTTAATCATATCGTCAAACTCACGTTTGGCGGTGACCAGCTTATCGGGAGCCAAACGTCGTGGTCGAGCAAAAACCGGGTGACCTTTAGTCACAATCTTGTGAGTTATGCCGTGTTTGACTGGCTCACCCTTTGTCGTAGGGCGTGTCAGTTCCGGGAACTGGCTGAGGAGTTTAGTATATTCATTTTGAACTGTATCAACTCTGTTCAATGACAGAGGTTTAATCGAAGATAATGAAGCGGCAATGGCTAAGCCTGTACGCATGTCTCGAAGACATCTGCTTCTCAAGTCTACGAGCAGATTGTAGTGGATTAAAAAATCAGCCCCGATTATGGGTTGCTGCACATCTGCCACTATGAATGTCCACGGATATTCGCGATTTAAGCCGACATCGACGACGCGTTTACAATTGCCGTAAGTGTTTATAGTACTGTTATTAGCTGCCACCAGGGGGAGACTGTCAGCGCCCGAAATCCCGTTAGCGCAAGATTTCGGCAGAACACTGACAGCTGCACCCGTGTCGATTAAATATCTGCATTTATGTCCTTTATCTGCAACATATAATAACTTAGAGTGAGATAACTTTGGAGAACTAGCGTCCGGGGAGTCATGTCGCGTCTCAGTTATACCGCCAGATGCAAGAGTCGCAATCTTGCTCTGGCTTAGCAGTTTAAAGAAAAAGCGCAGGGGCTTCTGCACGTGCGTGCCTTGCCACCGAAAGTCTGGTGAAAATAGCAGACAGGTGCATCAGCCGAATTCAAAGTCTTAGCGGCGTCATTTCTCTGTGTGTTCGGCGGCGGAACGGAAGGTCGAGCATTTGTTTGCAAATTCGTCGGCGGAGCGAAAGGTCGAGCATTATCTTTAACGTCTCTATACTGACTATGTTGGTTACTAATGAAACCTGAGGCCTGTACATTAGGGGCAAATGCAGGCGCGTGAGCGTAGTTATTTGCTCGTCCACTTCCTTTATTTCGTTTCCTCTCCGATGTTGTTACTGTTTCTAATCTCTTGATGCGTTTGGATAGATCCTCTAACAAACCAACTAGTTTGCTGGTCTCGTCGACTTTGATCTCTGCGACCCCTGGCTTACTCTCTTCAACGTCCTCTTCTGCAGCCAATGCCCTGTCAGCCAAAACGGCCAAACTTTCGAGGGAGGCACTGTCGGGTTGAGTCGCTAAATGGGCTCTGATGGAAGCGGGCATCTGTCGTATGAACGCTTGCCGAATTACAGCCTTTCCCACAACAGCTTTAGTGCCGAAACCTGCAGTCTTCTGCAGACGCCTCAGGAAACGCGAGGGAATATCATTTCCAATCTTCTCGCCAGAGATAACTTTATTAACCCTTTCAGGTGTTGTCAATCCTCGCTTCTCAATTAGAATTGCTTTCAGGCTGTCATATTTGTTTGACCTGAAAGGCTGCAGCAGCACGTCTCTCACGTCCGATGCAATCTCGCCCGAAAGTGCAGCGCAGGTTAGGCTGTACCTCTCATCATCATCATCGATCTGGTGGAGGGCGAATTGCGTCTCGATTTGATTAAACCAGAGCTCCACATCAGAGGCGTAGAAAGTTGCGATTCTAAACTTTGGTAAGTTCGTAGCACGTTTCTGCGGCTGTCTACCAAGCGGTGAAGAACTCCTTGAGGAGTCGCTCCTCGAGTGGAAATTCAGACGTCTATCCCGATCAATTCGAGCGAAATCAGCTTTGAGGCGTTGATATTCCTCATCCGCTTCTCGGAATCGAACCTCATTGTCTTCACTGTCGGGATGATAGCTATCTTTGGGTCTAGCACCCGAACCTTCTAGAGGCGTTGACATGAAGCCTTCACTGTCGTACTGCTTTGACATTATTAAGTAGTGTTTGTAAAATTATTTAACTAATGAAGCATCTGGGATAGCTGGCCTATTGGCTCTGCGTCTATCTCAAATGTGTTTAAAATGGCATGTCGTATTAACACATGCCAACTATTTTTGACGCGCCGTGCGCGGACAGGTTGTGCAATGCCGTGAAAATCAGATGAAAAATGTCTGTAATATGTTGAAGCTAGAAGTGTAGACTGTAGAAAATGTTCATGCTATGTCGCATGGTGCGAGAAACGGGGGTTGCAGATTAGTTAAAAAAATATGCGTCGTTGAAGTTTCACCTAAGTGCTGTTCACAAATTCACAAAAGGTATGTATTGATTAAAGTGAAAACTGGAGGTCTATATGAGACATAAAACGTTTTCACTGAGTCACACACATGCAAAATGGTACCGTGAAAACCGTAGGTCGCAGTGGTACATAAAAACAATATGCCAGATACAACTGTGATAAGCTATGCTAAGCTATGATAATAGTATTTTGTAAATCGACCTGGGTGAAAAAAATTTTTTTTTCACACAAGTCGAAATACACATCCAAATATTTGCAATGTTTCGCAATAGCGCAACTGTCAAATCGAATATTTCCGTATTTATAAAAAATTTAAACTTCAGAAATAACTATCGTGAGAAAATTTCGTTCTCAAACTGATAGACTAAATGTGACTGTGAAGAAAAACAGTGACATTTATAATTTAAGAATAATATCTAAAACGTGACTGACAGTAGTCTATGCTGATAAATGATAAAGTATATCATTTTGCTGAAAAATTATATCTTTGATGAACATTCCACGTTTTTTTTTTATAATGGTACGTTCACCACCGAATTATTCTCATAAACGTCCGAATCAATCGCTCGCATCGATTCATTGGTTGACGTATAAACCGACTGTGTTCGGTGCGGTTGTTGTTATGTCATCTGTGATGGGTGTGTGTGTGGTGTATTGTCGGTGCTCACAGCCTGTGCAGCAGGCAGCATGTGGCTTATAGTCTGTGACGGTAAGCTTTGAGCGGTACGTACATAGTATACAGTCAGAATCCCCGTCTCGCCTCACATTAGCATATTCATCAGCTACTGCGTGCCCAAATAAGGCGCTGAATAGCCTAGCACGATTACAAACACCGAAAGGCGTTTCAAAGTGAACAAAAAGTCTCGCACAATTAGTGGCAGAATTTCGTTTTCGAAACGACTTATTTACACATTTTCTCCCTCAATCATGTTGAAAAAGAAAATTTACAAACAATTTAAAAAAATTTTTTTATTACAATCTGTCCATGTAAAATTTGGAACACGTGACCAATAATCTCCACCAAATCAAAATGGCGGCTTACTTTATGCTAATGTGATGCAGCGACACAGGTTCACTGTCCCGATGCATGCCGGTTAGGGGTGAACACGTGGGTGCCCACGGCGGGCTTAGAGCTAAGTTAGGGAAACCAGCGGCCAAAATGGTGCACACCTACCAAATACAAATACAATATTCAGCATTCTCTGAAATAACATATGATAATAGTACAAAATATTGACCTACGGTCCTGGGAATATTTTTAAACAGACCAAATAAGACCGTTTATTGACATTCATTTAGGGAAACAATTATTTTGGCCCTAAACCTATTAAAGGTTACCAGAGTCGAAGCGATATTAAAAATTTCTGTCGATTTGTAGAGAAAATCGTGAAAAAATGACGAGATTTCGTCTATGGACTTTAAGATCGAGTTACCCAATTATGGTAATCAACGATAAAAAGTGAGTTACAGAAAATACCCACTTCCTACTCGCCTACAGTGGCATTAGTAGGATGAAGGCATTAAACAAACTCTTACAATAAAAAAAATGATAGACTATGTCTATGAGAATAATTTTCTGGATTCTTCTAGAGAAACCGGCAAGGCCGCCATCTTGAAAAGGCGCCAAACACGTGGGATTTCGACCAAAAGTTTAGAAATTTACGCCGTTTTCGTCGTAAAGAAACGTGCTTCTCGTCTGATAACTCTTTCTGACTAATTTAAACTGGCATATATATATTTTGACCTACAGCTTTCACGTACCTTGTGAAAAAAATGCTATTGATTTTTTTCAAAAAATCCCCGAAAATTAATGAAACTATCCTTGAAAACAGCGGTTTTCAACTGGCGTCTAGGTGAAAACACTGTTAAGTAAACGATCAGTCGTCAGGGGTCACCAGTATGGCGTGATGGGCCTACGCCGGGAGCTCCGTTATGGGGTCACAACGGCCAACGAGGGACTCCGCCCAATCTCACCATCAAAACTCAAACATCCTCCTCATCCGTCTGATCGACGGTTTCAAACAAACCAGGAAACTCTCTTCTCTCTTGTCATGTTTATTTGATTAACATGCGATAACAGCAAAGCACAACCATCCGCGCACGGCACGTCTCTATGGACTTAGCGAGAGCGAGCTACGGCACGTCCGCAGTCGCTGAGTATTACGCTTGAAGTGCGGGAATAATACCAAGGCCGCACACACTGCTCTGTGTGCGCACGTCACCACGGTATGAAAACGAGGCGGTCATCCCCGTCCGCCCGCGTCCAGGAATCTGGGGATAAACGCCACATTAACTGAGCGATGTCAGGATCCTACAAGTTCACATCGCACTATTTCATATTCTAAAAAATGCAGTCCATATTAATTTTGTTGGTAATTAATAATAACAGCTGGACAACACTCAAAAGAGTCGTCCGCACAGAAAGGGTTACGTGGAATGACCTATATATTCTTTTTATGTGTTGTACATAATGACATAGTACATATATATACTACATAGTTCCATAGTTACACCCATACATGTGAAAATGAGCGTATTTTAAAGCTTAATCACACATGCAATCACGCACTACCAGGGCTACTTAATACAACTGTGAAATGTATCTTGTTAACAGTAGAACACACAAATGAATGATATTAACAAGAACGTTCTGTATTGAACGTCCACTCTAAACAATATAGGTTCTTTAGAAGGAACCCTCCCGTACTATCGCCTTTAGAAGGAACCCTCCAGTACAACCCCAGGAGAACCCTTGCAGTACTGGAGGGTTCTTTTTAAAGAACCTATATTGTTTAGAGTGGAGATCCTTGATATTACCTTAACCCATTAAAGCCCGCTGGCAAGTTTTTTTGCCAGTGACTTTTTAGTGTGACCTCGCAGTAAAAAAATAGTTTTTTAAAGGATACACGACTTGAACCCGCTGTAAACTCCTTTGTCATCTTGGTTAACTACATTTTATGCAATTGATAGTCGATACCAACGTTTAGCAAGGCTTATGTTTGTCGGAAAATAGTACTTCCAGAATGCGACTTCATCGTCGTGGAAAAGACCAATAAGTAGTTTTTTACATATCTTGTAGTAAATAAGTCAATATTTATTAGTAAACTGTGATGTGTGGTGATTGTCACCATGTAATTGTAATGCTGAAAAAAGATTCATACCTGTGCATAAAACAACTAATGATTCACATGGCAAAAAAATTTCCCAGTGGGATAATACATGGTAATATAGTCTGTAGTAATAAACACTTCTGTAAAATGATGCAACGAAATACATTATGTTTATTATGACTTTCTGGTACTAAATGACCGAGCATGCTGATATGTTCAGCAGATTCCCACCTTTTTCTAATAATAATTGTTTGTCTGCTAAATATCATATACTAGGAACACACTGCAATTGAAAATGTAGGTACTGGCAAGAAAATTTGCCAGTGGGCACTTATGGTGTCTTTGATTGATATGTTTATGATATATGATGAATGATATCCTCTCCATGTTTGAATACGCTGCGAGGGATGAGCCAACTACTGTAAAGCAGCTCAGAAAGCGAGGAAGTAGATGGTATCATTAAGATGAGTATGAAGTGTACAAGCTCAGTTTCAATTTGTGGTCTCTAGGATATACATATATCACGTAAAACCGTATATTTGCGGGTCTACAAACACCCCTAGTCTCAGTATGAAATAAAATACATTTATGTATGATACTCCTCGTGGGAGTGATTACCAGTGTTGGTCACTACATCGACCATATCTAGGGGTACTGGGATGATTGCTAGTAGTAGTACTTTTTGCCCCCATCCGGGGATGGTCACTATTAGAGATCTGTTTCTTCAGTTGCATGCTATACGGCATGGTACGGAAGCACTAGTCTACAGCAATCATCCAAGGGAAGCTGCAGCCTCCTCTGTCTGGCCATAATCTTCGGGCGGATTGCCAGTGGTGTACCCTGAGGCCTCTGCTCAACTGGGGTGCCAATGCAGCTCTCGCATCAGTGCAGGCGCTGGTGTAGGCCGTGGTAGCCTTAAATAACCGGCAATGGCGTGTTGTTGACATTAGGTGGTCTCTCACGGGGGATGAATGGAGTTACCCTTCCTATTGTTACTCTGGGGCGAGGATAGCAGAGCTGTGCGAAATGCCACGGAGTTTCAGCATTAAATTGCACAGCAAAACCCAAGTCTCCAGCCGTCTGGGCATGTCTGTGAGTAGATCCCCTGGACATGCCCATAACCCCTTATTGGGCGAAGGAAAACTCTCTGAATAACCCACCATGCCCTATCACCCCCACTCTCACATCATCATATGTACATCATTCATATCATCAATTGACTACAGCAGTTTTACTGTATTACAATGTCACTTAAAAGACCATTTGTGCCGAAAAGTGACGTAAGGCAATGATTTACTAGTACTACTAATGGTCAAAATTAACACATTTCATTGACCCCTCTGAAGCCCACTGGCAAAAAAATTTGCCAGTCTCAGAAAACACTTTGAAAAAGAAAATATTGTTGTTTTTTTTAATTTAAAATAGTAATAATGGCCTGATCGTAGCAATGTGTTATATTTTCGACTCGGAGGCTCTGTTTTAAAAAGTTGGGCTTTAATGTTGAAAATAAAAAGATCACGTTTTTAAAAATATGTTACAGTTTAATTTATTCGCCGTGTCATGAATTCACATTGTGCTATCTCATATTCTATATATTGCAGTCCATATTAATTTTGTTGTTCTTTAATAATAACAGCTGGAGAACACGCAAACGAGTCGTCCGCACAGAAAGTGTACGCACTAAAAATGAGATTCCTTTGATCTGTGCGTTGTGGCAGGTCAAATAGGGGTGTAAGTGGTGCAGGGGACCCAAATACTTGAAAAGGTCTATGCTAGCTATTAAGCACCGAAGCATTTTTGTACAAATTATGGAGACCAAAGGTTTGTTTTCAATTTGTAATCGTCATAAATGGCTGACTATGCTTCTTTCCGCTTCACTTGAATACCTATGCTATGGGCCATTATAAATAGTATACTACTTTAGCGCGGGGATCGCTGATCCCTGATCGCGAACCCTGAGCTGTATCGGTTAATAGTCCAGGAACATTAGGTTTTACATATGCCTAAGTACATGCAGTAGAAAAGGCAGTCACTCTTATTATATGGGGAGATAACCCGTTTGATCACTCCCCAAAAGGACATTCTGTATACAAATGACAGTGAGAGTCCAGGATCTGAAAAACGGGGGGGGGGGGCACTGACACCACAGGTGGCACAGCTAACTTCTTAAATGCTCCAGAGACATCTAAGGCTTCAAATGATGCATTCTAGAGCATTTTTCGACCCAAATTTGGGCGCTTTTTGTTTTTTTCTAAACCCTGAAGCGGGCGCCTGTGGATCCGCCACTGAATGAACCTCCTATGAGCAGCCACCTGTCTTGTATGGTCACTTTTCCTGAGGCTCAAGGGTCGCTGTTCATAGCAGGCTCTACTGTATTGTTTTTCAGCACAATCCTTTTTAAAAAGCAGTAAAAATGGGCCTAAATTGTTACTGAAATGTGGAAAATGACACAACATCACATTACAGATGGTCTATGTTTTTTGAAATATTTGCAGATCTGCTTTAAATAACTATCAATCATTTAGATAAGTACATCAATCTTTGGTGTGACATACAATATAAGTAGACTTATATAATCAGGGATAGCAGGTGAAGCGCAGATAAATTATATCAAATTTTATCCCATACGTAGAAGCCCGCCTGCAACTATGAGTTGTTATTATGGTGTGTGAATAGCCTGATATTATAGATGTTGTTGAGTCAATAAAATAAATGAAAATAATTCCTGCTTTAAATATAATCTACTGTTGATAATAGGTAAATTTAATTTTAAATGGTTTAATGAGTTTGTTGAAGCTATATAGTACTTCCGTTTAGTCAGGGAAAGTTAGGCGATTTTTTACCAAAACCTAAATCAAATTATTTATCAAATTCTTTTTTTACCATTGTCCAGTATAAGGCCTTAGCTGACAATTTGTTTACGCTCAACTATCATAGGAGGGTTTTCTACAGAGCAAAATGTAAGATGGCCGAAAATCGGTAATGAAAAAATCGAAACCAGACATATTTTGTCATTACATGCTAATTTACCCTACATTTTATCAGCGGTGGGTAGACAGCTAGGCCTACGTTAAATGTAGTATTATTTATAAAAGTAAATAATATAAACAGGATAAAAACCAACATGGCCGCCGAAAACAGCAAAACACGATTGTGATCAGTAGATGTTCACGCTTGACTTTTTGGTTTGAGAAGTGCAACATGCAAATCTTATGTTACTGATATTACATGTTAAATGTGAACAGGTGTGCTTTTTGTAATTAGGAGCAACATTTTCTTTTGTCTCTATTATATGTATGTGTAATAAATATAGTGTATGTGTAGTGCATGTAAAAACGTAGATTGGAATAAGTTAGGAGCTTTGTTGAGTGGTAAAATGCTCTAGAAAGTCGAGTTCACTAATAACATAGATGTTGATCTGGACTGGTAATGTTGGCTCTAGTGCTATGATGATGCTGTTAAAACATGTGTACCCAGAATTACCGTAAGAAGATGAAATGTACCCCAAGGAATTTACCATCTTGGTTTGACTCTGAAGTGAGACGTCTAAAAAAGAAGCAAGCTTGGACAAAAGTTAAGAAGAGCTCATCATTGGAATACATTTAGAAAAGTAAGAAATTAATTACAAAAAGTATTGCAGTTCAAGTACAACCAGTCCATTGCTGATTTGCCTGACACACTAAAGGAAAACCCTTAACGATTCTGGTCTTATTGTAGATCGAAAACAAAAAAATATACATAGAACAAATTGTCATGAAGGTCTAAGCACCACTAATCCCAATGATAATTATGTTCAATACATATTTTGAATTAGCTTCTAATAACAACACTGGTGAGTCAATAGCTTTTGTAGTGGCTGAGATAACTTTTAAAATGGCTGTGATGACTTCCTCAGTGGCTAAGATCAGTTTTTTGTGGCCAATATCACTTTTGTGGTGGCTGAGATAGCTTTTACAGTGACCGTGATGACTTCTTCGGTGGCCAAGATCACTTTTGCAGTGTCTGAGATCACTTTTTAAGTGGCTGACATCAGTGTGTTAATGACCAAGATCACCTTTGTAGTGGTTAAGATAGTTTTCAAGGAAAGTGTGATCACTTCTTCAGTGGCTAAGATTACTTATATAGTGATTGAAATAACTTTTAAAGTGGCTGTGGTGACTTCTTCAGTGCTAAATATCAGTTTCTTAGTGACCAAGATCACCATTGTGGAGGCTGAGATACTTTTTAAAGAGGCTGTGATTACTACTTCAGTGACCAGGATCATTTATGTAGTGGGTGAGATAACTTTTAAAGTGGCTGTGATGACTTCTTCAGTGTCCAAGATAAGTTTGTTAATGTCCTAGATCACCTTTGCAGGGGCTGAGATAATTATTAAAGTGGATGAGATCACTTCTTATGTGCCTAAGATCACTTATATAATGGGTGAGATGATTTTTAAAGTGGTTGTGGTCACTTCTTTCGTGACCTAGATCACTTTTGTAGTGATTGAGATAACTTTTAAGTAGCTCCAGTGGCTGACATCAGTTTGTTTGTAGCTAAGATCACCTTTGTAGTGGCTGAGATAATTAGTAGGGAGCATGTTATCACTTATTCAGTGGCTAGTGGCTAAGATAACTTTGAAAGTAGTTGTGGTCACTTCTTCAGTTGCCAAAATCATTTTTGTAGTAGATGAGACAACGTTTAAAGTGGCAGTGATCATTTTTTCAGTGGCCAAGATATTTTTTTGCTTTTAAAGTGGCTTCAGTGGCTGAAATCAGTTTCTTAGTGGCCAAGATGATCTTTGTAGTGTATGAGATAATTATTAAGGAGGATGTGATCACTTCTTAAATGATGTGTAAAGTATCTGTGATATTGACCGAGTTATAACGCAATATAGGTTTTTTGGCAATGGCAGCACAAATTTGCATACAAATGGCACGTAGGCCATTTTTGCAGCTTGTGAAAAAAAGCTAATCGTTTTCTACTGTTTTTTTTTACAAGCTAGATACACCAATTAGAAGTATATTTACGAGGGTGCACTAGAATCCTATTTTTGTACTAGACTAATAAGCTTATCAAAGCCACATCCAAAGGTTATAAAAATAATTACAAATAATAGCAAAAATAATGTGAAACATGAAAAATTAAAAAAACATAAAGTAAAAAGTGAAATGAAATTTAATTTGACACATAGACCACATAGGCGCAAAAAATGTTCCATCAATGAAACATCATTTGGCGGCCATTTTGTTTTTTTATGTCGCTTATTTATTTTAAAACAACTTCCAACCCTTTAATCGGCACATTGATGATCAATTATCACTCCCTATGTCATTTCTGTGAGATAGTCGGCCATTTTGGATTTTACCCTCCTAAAAATCCTCCTATGAATATTCAAAGTAAAAAAATTGTGTGTGGCTAGTCCAGACCTTATGCAAGACCGTGGTACAAAAATATTTTGGTAAGGGATTTGTTTTAGGTTTTTTGCTAACTTTCCCTGACTAGTTTTAGATATTTTGTTATCAATGGGATGTGTATCATGCATAATGTTCAGTAGCGTTGTATTTGGTAAACATTCACAATATTTTATTCGAACTTAGTTGAACCTGTCTCTGTACTAGCCCCAGTGGCTGAAACTGGTTTCAGCCACAGATTGACCGCGTACAAAATCGTAGGACATTTCTTTGGACTGTGATATCTGCATATATCGGGGAATAATCAGGTCGAATTTTTTTTAGAATCATTAATATTTTAGTTCTATGCCCGCATGCTCAGTTCAAAGGTCTCACAGTCATAAAACAGTTACGGACATTTTTTAGACCTTGGGGTCGATATCGCTCTAAATCACCGCCATGTTGAATTTTTCGGGTAAAGCAAATACATCAATCCACATCAATCCCTGTACAACAGTGACCCTTCAAACCTGGCTGATTAATAAAGCCAACTTTTTTGTATGGCCAACATATCGAATATTCTGATTTTGTTGTGACAAAAATTGACAATTTTATACTATTTTTAACCTACACAAACCAAACAAAATATCATTGAAATCTCTTTTTCATTCCCACTGACAAATATACGATAATTAGCATATGTTGTGCCAACAATGATACAATGAACATACACATGTATATGAACTAAACAGTTCTGCTCATTCGAAACTGCATTTTGGCTATTTTGCATTTTAACCTATTGAAAATAAAAACCAAAATATTTCGACTATCTTGAATTTTAGTACTTCCCCGAACAGGGACTCTTGGGGACTTTTATTATGTTTTTTCAGGACTATTTTCTGAGTGGATCCTGAAAAAATCAGCTTGTTACGAATTTCTTCCACCCTAAAGTGTAATATCAGGGTAATGTTCCTGGACTATAATGTAATTAACACATACAGTTTATCTACAATGTATTATAACAGACTGAGCCTGCTATAGAGGTCTTACTTATAAACTTTTTACACTGTTAGGCATTTTATCTCTCTTGCTGCACAAACTCCCAACATGTCACATATTGAATCAAACGGGCATAATACATAGCAATGAGGATGTTTTGAGTTCCCTTTCTTTACATTAACATATTTACAAAAAAGCAAGACAATTTAATTCACATTGTTGTGGGACAGTGGTAATTGTGGCATCATTTATCTTAATGTAATTTCTCCAGTTTAGGTCTTCATTTTGTGGTGATTTGATAACCTGTCGCTCACAATATGTTCGCTCTTCTGGAGGCGTGTGGCCTACACGTCCTTTGCTGAGCCTGTTGAGTTTTAACGCTGGGTCAGCATTAAACCAGTATGGACTTAAAGCCTTGGGTTAACGGAAACGCTTCCAGTAGGTAAATTAAAAATACCTTTTATAAATTCGTGTGAAATCTGAATCCATGAATGACAAGGTGAACGGCATCACCATGAAATATACATGATACGTTCTTGTTGTATAATAAATTATCATGATTTTGTCAGCAATTACATGTAAAGCGCTAATTTATTATTTTTTTTCACCTGCTTGAATTTTGTGTCTTCAAGTGGTTAAACTTATTTACATGTACAATTTAAATCAAAACCAATGCAAATTCAATGCTCATGTTTTTTTCCTGCTTGGTGATCACTGGGTGCCATCTGGTGATTATTTTTTGATGCAATTTGTATTCTGACAAACGTAAAACAACGACTCGATGTTGTTTGAATGCTGGACCAGCGTTGTATGAACGAATCTGGTTTAGAAATTTAAATGTATTTATTATTGCAAACTACTTATCAATCATCAAAATAGTTGAAATTAGATGTTGACAGTAAATTGAATTACATATGGCCAATTTACACTACTTCGCCAACTTAAATTACCTAAAACTGCTCAATTATGTGAGCTGGGCACTATCCGTGATCTTATTCTATGCTCATCCCCAAAATCTGCAATAAATTGGCGAGTGGCTATATATTGCAAGGTTGACCACATGAACATGATTATTGCTAGACAATACTTGGAAGTGGGACGATTATGAGTTACGGTTTTCGAAGATATATTTATTGTGTAAAATGTGCAGAAATGAAAGAATTAAAATTGATTTTTATCAAGCTTGGGGCCTACGAATACATTTAATTACCAAGTACTCTTATTCAGCGCAATGGCGGGTCCAGAGGAGGGAGGGGGTGAGGGGACTTGCCCCCCCCCCCCCCCCTTTCAAGAACTAAAATGACTCTAAGTCGATCAAAATAGACAAAATATCGGTATTTGAAACCCAAAATAGTGGTTCATTTGGTATTATCAGGTGGGGCTGAACCCATCGATTCTAATTAAAAGGGACTCTGCTGTAGCCCATGCTACACCAATCTTTTAAGTTGAAATTTAAAATAGACATATTGAAATATAATTATAGCTGTCATTACATATAGTAATGGTCGATCTTTTCAATAATTTTCCTATATTACAAGTTCGTAAGTTTTGTTGTTACCGTTTAAGCAGTCTCCTACACGTCAGTTTGGTCCTACGTTGTCACTCAGCCGGGGGTAATGTAGGATCCTGACATCGCTTAATCAATGTGGCAGTCATCCCCAGATTCCTGGACGCAGCCTGACGGGGATGACCGCCTCGTTGTCATACTGTGGTGACGTGCGCACGCAGAGCAGCGTGGTGCGGCCCTTAGTATTTTTCCCTCACTTGAAGCTTGATACTCAGCGACTGCGGACGTGCCACAGCTCGCTCTCGCCAAGTCCATAGAGACGTACAGTGCGCGGATGGTTGTGCATTGTTGTTATCGCATGTTAATCAATTAAACATGACAAGAGAGAAGACAGTTTTCTGGTTTATTTAATACTGTTGATCGGACGGAGAAGGGAGTTATTGATGGCAAGATTGGGAGGAGTCCTTCGTCGGCCGTTGTGACCCATAACGGAACCCCGGTGTAAGCTTCAACTCACCGTATTGGTAACTACGACGTCATCCCACACGCCATATTGGTGACCTCGACGACTGATTGTTCACGCAACAGTGTTTTCACCTAGACATCGGGTGAAAACTGCTGTTTTCAAGGATAGTTTCATAATTTTGGGGGATTTTTTGAAAAAAATCATTCACATTTTTTTCACAAGGTACGTGAAAGCTGTGGGTCAAAATATATGTATGCCATTATTAATTAGTTAGAAAGTGTTACCAGACGAGAAGCACGTTCTTTGCGTCGAAAACGGCGTAATTTTCTAAATTTTTGGTCGAAATTCCACGTGTTTGGCGCCTTTTCAAGATGGCGGCCTTGCTGATTCTCTAGAAGAATCTAGAAAATTACTCATATAGACATAGTCTATCATTTTTTATAGTAAGAGTTTGTTTAATGCCTTCATCCTACTAATGCCACTGTAGGCGAGTAGGAGGGGGGTATTTTCTATAACTTATTTTTATCGTTGATTACCATAATTGGGTAACTCGATCTTAAAGTCCACAGACGAAATCTCGTCAAATTTTTTCACGATTTTTCTAAAAATCGACAGGAATTTTTACTACCGCTTCGACTTGGGTAACCTTTAATAGGTTTAGGGCCAAAATAAATTGTTTCCCTAAATGAATGTCAATAAACGGTCTTATTTGGTGTGCTAAAAATATTCCCAGGACCGTAGGTCAATATTTTGTACTATTATCATATGTTATTTCAGAGAATGCTGAATATTATATTTGTATTTGGTAGGTGAGCGCCATCTTGGTCGCTGGTTTCCCTAACTTAGCTCAAAGCTCGCCGTGGGCACCCACGTGTTCCCCCCTACCCGGCATGCATCGGAGTCCTTCGTCGGCCGTTGTGACCCATAACGGAACCCCGGTGTAAGCTTCAACTCACCGAATTGGTAACTACGACGTCATCCCACACGCCATATCCCCACTAGTTTCAGATTATCCCCGGGTATGCACCCCATTTCTAAATACAAGAACTTCAGGTTCACTTTACCCCTTCTCGAAAAAAAACAAAAATAATTTACTTTGTGAGATGGATATTTTTCATTTTTTTTACATTTGTAGTTGGATATTGCGTTAGTAATTCCAACATTAAACGAATGAGAAATATAAAGACACAAGGGTTAACTTCCTGAGACGTTTGATGAGCTCCCTTACAGAATTAGGCTTTATCTCCGGATGGTCTGCGATCGATCTGCTAGCACGCCTAGCACTACAAACATGTTAACAACGCAGTGGACATGATAAGAACGTGTTAAGAACGTGATGGTCATGTAGCACACATGGTCGTTGTGAGCACGGGTAACGTTAAGAAGGCCTTGTTCAACAAGTTAAGAACATAGGCTATAACATTGAACAGAACATAGGCTATAACATTGGGCATGAGATATTATTTCGTGAGCGCGCAAGAAAAAAAAAAAAAAAAAAATCAGGGTCCTAAACCACTACCGTGCACAGCTAAAAGGCAGTATCTGTTCACTTTACAAGTAAGTAGATACTCCATACTGCCTTCGCAGAAAAGACCAGCCACCACACTATGCTACTAAACATGAGAAAATTACTGCTGCCATTCTCATGAATTTTAAATCATGACTCGAGCATGCTGACATTAACACCAGCAGGTGAATGTCAAGCTGAGCATATCATGCACACTGTGCGTCACAGCACCGGGTGAACTATTAAAGAATCATCCAACTGCAAAATGGGCATGCGTGGGACGGTCAAGTATAGGCCAACAGTGGCCTATTGAGTACAGGTAGACAGCATTAATATCAGTGACTGCATTGATTACAAGATACTACTCAAACGAGATATTGATCCAATGCTGCTTTAATGTTAGGCCAACGTCGCACCCGCCAAGAGGGGGGAGGGGGTGAGGGGACTTCCCCCCCTCCCCCTTTCAAGAACTAAAATGACTCTAAGTCGATCAAAATAGACAAAATATCGGTATTTGAAACCCAAAATAGTGGTTCATTTGGTATTATCAGGTGGGGCTGAACCCATCGATTCTAATTAAAAGGGACTCTGCTGTAGCCCATGCTACACCAATCTTTTAAGTTGAAATTAAAAATAGACATATTGAAATATAATTATAGCTGTCATTACATATAGTAATGGTCGATCTTTTCAATAATTTTCCTATATTACAAGTTCGTAAGTTTTGTTGTTACCATTTAAATGTAGGTCTATCCCAATTTCATCATACCGAGATTACGTTGAAGCTATAGTCTCAATGTACCGTGGGGATGTAGAGCTGTATCATGTAACCAAGTGTATAATGTAAACGGTTACATCAAACGGCGCCGGTTACATTATAGCTTACGATTCTATAGGGGTACATTGAAACTAAAAATAGCCTAGTTTCAAGTGTCTCCACTAGTTTCAGATCATCCCCGGGTATGCACCCCATTTCTAAATACAAGAACTTCAGGTTCACTTTACCCCTTCTCGAAAAAAAACAAAAATAATTTACTTTGTGAGATGGATATTTTTCATTTTTTTTACATTTGTAGTTGGAAATTGCGTTAGTAATTCCAACATTAAACGAATGAGAAATATAAAGACACAAGGGTTAACTTCCTGAGACGTTTGATGAGCTCCCTTACAGAATTAGGCTTTATCTCCGGATGGTCTGCGATCGATCTGCTAGCACGCCTAGCACTACAAACATGTTAACAACGCAGTGGACATGATAAGAACGTGTTAAGAACGTGATAGTCATGTAGCACACATGGTCGTTGTGAGCACGGGTAACGTTAAGAAGGCCTTGTTCAACAAGTTAAGAACATAGGCTATAACATTGAACAGAAAAATGGGCATGAAATACTGTTTCGTGGGCACGAGATATTATTTCGTGAGCGCGCAAGAAAAAATATATAAATAAAATGTCAGGGTCCTAAACCACTACCGTGCACAGCTAAAAGGCAGTATCTGTTCACTTTACAAGTAAGTAGATACTCCATACTGCCTTCGCAGAAAAGACCAGCCACCACACCATGCTAATAAACATGAGAAAATTACTGCTGCCATTCTCATGAATTTTAAATCATGACTCGAGCATGCTGACATTAACACCAGCAGGTGAATGTCAAGCTGAGCATATCATGCACATTGTGCGTCACAGCACCGGGTGAACTATTAAAGAATCATCCAACTGCAAAATGGGCATGCGTGGGACGGTCAAGTATAGGCCAACAGTGGCCTATTGAGTACAGGTAGACAGCATTAATATCAGTGACTGCACTGATTACAAGATACTACACAAACGAGATATTGATCCAATGCTGTTTTAATGTTAGGCCAACGTCTGCGACGTTGGCCAACATTAAACCAACATTTGGTGACTGTGCTGTGTGCTGGGAAAGCTCTCACTGTCAATATGCGCGAGGGTCTACTGTCCCTAGACCCACATGGTAACACAACCATTTATCTTTCAACACAAAGCCCACATGAGAGAATTGGGGAATTATTTAGTGATAGATGTCGATCAGTATATTAGTACAGCAGCAGAGGGACCAAATTTTCGAGGTACCTAAACAGGCGGTACAACATTTGTCCACATGTCTAGAATTGTTCTCAGGGATCTCTAGATACAGAATCTGGTTGATGACATTGCCGCATATGGGGGCGGGCTGAGAATTTGGCACTTTTGTACACCTACCCAATTTTTTGAGAAAATAATCGCTTAAATATGATTTTCGCGTCATTCTCGCTCTATCACAATGTTTGGCCAGTTAAATCAAATATTGTTGTATTTAGCTTTTTCTATCCATCAGGTCATATATCTGTGGGGATTAAATAGTAAAAAAAAAAAATTTTGCACTAGCATCCCACCTCGAAGAGCTATTTTGAATATTGTAGATATATCGCAAAATGAAATTTTTCAAAATTGTAATTTTTTTCCATTTTTTGCATATAGTTTACGACAACAGGATGAGCGGTACCATTTGGTTCGGATACATCCCTTAAGCCAGAATTAGGTAACCAATGCTTGATTTTTCGAGTAATTGATCATTATGGTCAATTTCAAAATGGCCGCCGTGAAATCCATGATTTTCTTAAATTTTACATCACAATCACAGTTTTGGTATTTAATCTTACATTTTAATGCGCGCTTAAGTATTTACAAATGCTGTAATGTGATATTTACCACCGAATCCAAGATGGCCGCCAGAAAATGGTGAAGACAATGCTCAAAATTTCACTTTTTTCCTAATAATTTATAAGCACAGGCTCTAATGGTGTACGATAACCTTCATGAGCGGTATCATTTCATTGAGAGACACGTACCCATGAACAAAAATCAGGTGATAATGATTGATGTGTAGAACAATTAATAATTATGGCCTATTTCAAAATAGTCGCTGTGAAATCAATTACCGGTAATTCTCATAAAATGCATTATTGTCACACAGTTATCTCACAGACACAATTTACCGGGTAAGTGTCTAATCTTACTTTTTAATCCTCACTATGTCCAATAAAAGTATTATAACATGGGGAAAAAAGTAGAAATTCAAGATGGCCGCCGCAACATTGGCAAAATGTCGCACCATTTTACAAATAATTTATGAGCACACGCTCTATTCTATATCTGTATGAGAACCTCCATGATCGGTATTATTTATTTCCGAGACGTCTTATGAGTCAAGATCAGGTTTTTAATGCTTGATTTCTTAAGTAAATAATACTTATGGCCGATTACAAAATGGCCGCCATGAAATCAATGAATACTCCTAAAATGTTTTATTGAACATTACATGTTGTGCATAATATAATAGTCATTTAAAAACACGATCTGTGTATTTAGTTTTGCATTTTACTTTTCAATGAATCCACTAAAAGTAATGTTAAGTAATTTAATCTAAAATAGCAGCAGTGAAAATATCAAGAAAATATGCGTTTGTTCAGCTTTGGTCCCGGTGACCTAAAGCCTTGTCTCCTAAAAATGAAACATTCAGTTCCCTTTAATTGTTGTAATTGTTAAACATGTACTATGTAATGATCATTATAGAAACACTGTTTTGGTGTTTAATCCAGAGATCACAGCCACCTTAAAAGTTATCTCTACTTGGCCACTAAAAAAACTGGTATCAGCCACCGACAAAGTTATCTAGGCCACTACAAAGTGATCTTGGCCACTGCAGAAGTGATCACATCAACTTTAAAAGTTATCTCGGCCACTACAAAAGTTATCTTGGCCATTAAAGAAGCGATCACACCTACTTTGAAAATGATTTAAGCCACAACAAAAGTGATTTTGACGACTAAATAAGTGATTATAGGCACTTTAAAAGTTATCTAAGCCACTACAAAGTGATCTTAGCCACTAAAGAAGTGATCACAGCCACTTTAAAAATCATCTAAACTACTACAAAAGTCATCTTGGCCACCGAAGAAGTAAGTACAACCACTTTAAAAGTTATCTCAGCCACCACAAAAGTGATCTTGGCCACTAAAGAAGCAATCACACCCACTTTGAAAATGATATAAGCCACTACAAAAGTGATCTTTACGACTAAATGAGTGATCACAGCCACTTTAAAAGTTATCTCAGCCATGTCAAGGTGATCTTGGCCACTAACAAACTGGTGTCAGGCACTGAAAAAGTTATCTAAGCCATTACAAAGTGATCTTGGCCACTGAAGAAGTGATCACAGCCACTTTAAAAATATCTAAACCACTACAAAAGTGATCTTGACAACTGAAGAAGTGATTGCAACCATTCTAAAAGTTATCTCAGCCGTGACAAAAGTGATCTCAACTACCGAAGAAGTGATTACAACCATTTCAAAGGTTATCTAAGCCACTACAAAAGTGATCTTGACCACTGAAGAAGTGATAACAAGCACTTTGCATATTATGTCAGCCACTACAAAGTGATCTTGGCTACTGAATAAGTGATCAAAGCCACTTTAAAAAACAGCTAAACCACTACAAAAGTGACCTTGACCACTGATGAAGTGATTACAACCATTCTAAAAGTCATCTCAGCCACTACAAAAGTGATCTTGACCACTGAAGAAGTGATCACAGCCACTTTAAAAGTTCAGTCAGCAACTACAAAAGTGATCTTGGTCACTGAAAAGTGATTAGAACCACTTTAAAAGTTATCTTAGACAATGCAAAGTGATCTTGGCCACAGAAGAATTGATTATAGCAACTTTAAAAGTTTTCCCAGCCACTAGAAAAATGATCTTGACCAGTGAAGGAGTGGTCACAGCCACTTTAAAAGTTATGTTAGCCTCTACAATGGTGATCTTGGCCACTAACAAACTGGTGTCAGACAACAAAGTAATCTTAGCCACTGAAGAAGTGATCACAGCCACTTTAAAAATTATCTAAACCACTACAAAAGTGATCTTGACCACTGATGATGTGATTACAGCAATTCTAAAAGTCATCTCAGCCACTACAAAAGTGATCTTTGCCACCGAATAAGTGATTAGAACCACTTTAAAAGTTATATAAGCCACTACAAAAGTGATCTTTACCACCGAAGAAGTGATCACAGCGATTTTAAAAGTTATCTCAGCAACTACAAAAGTGATCTTGGCCAGTGAAGAAGTGATAACAGCCACCTTGAAAATTATGTAAGCCACTACAAAAGTGACATTTGTTGCTGTACTATATATCCAAAATAAGAAATATGGGAATTCCGTCTCTATGTTTCGCTTAATTGGTAAATGCGCAGCACAAAAAAAAACTTTTGCAGTTCTAGTCTATGGACAAGATTACATCATATGGTCATATTAAGAAGCCAAAGGAAAATTACCGATTTTTGATGATTTTAGCCTGATTGTGTCGCTTTAAGATATTACATCAAACCGTGTTTATGATATGACTATTAGGTAGACAATGTTCAATAATGCATTTATTTAATGGCGGCCATTTTGAAATCGCCATAATGATTATTTACTTGATAAATCAAGAATTAATCACCTGATTTTGACTTAACATATGCCTCTGAACCAAATAATACCGCTCACTGAGGTTTTCGTACAGAGCAGAACGTGTGCTCATGAACTATTTTCAAAAGTTTCGGAAATATTATTTACCATTTTTACGGCGGCCATCTTGGATTGGTTCTTAAATATCATATTCTAGCATTTAAAATATACATATATATATTCAATGGATTCATTCACCTTTAAAATATAAGAATAGACACAAAAACCGTGTTTCTGAGATAATAATTAAGCAAACCATGCTAAATTATGCATATGAAGATTAAGCATTGATTTCACCGTAGCTATTTTAAAATTGGCCATATTGATTAATTCCTCTACAAATCAAGCACTAATCATATGATTTTCACGCAAAGGTTGTCTCTAAACCAAATGACACCGATCGTGGGGGTTTTCTCACATGATAAAACATGTGCTTCGAAAATATTTGCAAGAAAATGTGAAATTTTGCACATTTTCTTGATCATTTCTGGCAGCCATCTTTGATTGAGCCTTAAATATCACATCCCAGCATTTGTAAGTACTTGAACGAGCGATAAAATGTAAGATTAGACACTCAAACCGTGCTTGTGATGCGAAATTTAGGAAAAACCATGTTCAATAATACATTTCGGGAAAAAACCATGGATTTTACGGCGGCCATTTTGAAATTGGCCATAATGAACAATTACTGGACGAATCAAGCATTGGTAACCTAATTCTGACTTAAGGGATGTATCTGAACCAAATCGTACCGCTCATGGAGACTTTCGTGCAGAAACGAACCTGCTGTCCTAAACTATATGCAAAAAAAATGATAAAAAATTGAAAATTTTGAAAAATTTTATTTTGCGACATATTTACAATATCCAAAATAGCCCTTAGAGGTAGGATGCTAGTGCAAAATTATATTTTTTTTACTATTTTATCTCCACAGATATATGACCTGATCAATAGAAAAAATAAATCTAAAAATTTATCATGCAAATGGCCCAACATTATAATAGAGAGAGAATGACGCGAAAATCATATTTTAGCGAATATTTTCTCTAAAAATCGGGTAGTTGTACAAAAGTGTCAAATTCTCAATCAGCCCCCATTTCCGGCAATGTCATCAACCAGATTCTGTATCTAGAGACCCCTGGGAATAATTTTATGTAACTCCTCAAATATGGCTCTTTTTTGGTGTCTACTGCTGTACTATATAGACTTTATATGACCATGTTAACGGTTGTGTGAAATATGTAATTTAAATCTAGTAGAAGATGAGATTCACTTCATATGGTTTGTCCTATGTATCAGGAATTGAGAGATGAACCAAAATGTGTTTTTTTAAAGTTGTTTTATGATCATGATATAGGCCTACAAATGACATAGGCATATATATCTAATGACACTGCATACTGGTCATTTCATATCATTATATTTATCCCTGCGAGAATCAGAGATTAAAGGAAATAACTTTATAGTCCATTTTTCATTAACACATGTTCGGTGCAAACATTAGTAAGAAATAATTTGCAAATATTTACTTGGTTGATTTTAAGAAGCTGTGCAAACTGCGGGGAAGTGTGTGTTATATGCCTACATCAGATCATGATAGCAGGAGTCAATTAGCAGCAATGTGTGCGGTAACTATTAAACAGAAGTGCAGACCATTGAGGTAATTATAATAATAATATTATTATTATTATTATTATTATTATTATTATTATTATTATTATCATTATCATTATCATTATTATTATTATTATTATTATTATTATTATTATTATTATTATTATTATTATTATTATTATTATTATTATTATTATTATTATTATTATTATTATTATTATTATTATTATTATTATTATTATTATTATTATTATTATTATTATTATTATTATTATTATTATGACAGTTCCTAAAAAACACGAACGACTCCAGCACTGCTGATCAAGGCGCTTACATAAAAGTAATACTTGTAACATGATTACAATATTCAGCTAAAATAGTATAATTTAAAAAGGCATGTCTTTAGATTCCTTTTAAAACTGCTCAGCGATGAAACATTTCTCAAATTAAAAGGGAGGGCATTAAATAGTTTTGGTTCATCTACACTAAATGCTGCTCCAGTACCAAGTCTCCTGGCACTTGGAACCATGAGTTGCAATTGGTCATAAAATTGTCTCAGTCGGATTGGTCTTTCCTTCATCTCAAGCATTTGCGTCAAATATGATGGTGAATGATCATTAATAGACTTATAGATATATAACATAAGTTTATATGATATTCTCAAGTTCATGTGGAGCCAGTGAAGGTCTTGAAGAATTGGCCTAATATGACCTTTAAGATTGTTTTCTCATGTGAGTCACTCATGTGACAGCCAACTTTTAAGCACGACCCACGACCTATTAACATCGGCCGATGAGAGAGACCGTGGCGATATGGCTATACATGACTTTTCCAAGGCCTTCGGCATGATCCCCCATGGTCGGTTGATGTCAAAATTAGATTGTTATAGAATGAGAAGCAATATACATACCTGCATTTCTACGATTTCCACGATTATTGGCTGCTTTATAGGACAACTAAGACACTAGACGACTCTCTCCAACTTCAAAATGACCTTAATAATTTACAGCTATGGACAGAGATATGGGTGATGAAGTTTAACCCCATAAAATGCTATCTTTTGTCTACAGCAAAATGCTTAAATACATATTTTTACCAACTAAATAGGCATATTCTAGAAACTGTTAAGATAAACCCTAATAACACAAACTTATCAGATGACGTATTATTCACTGCCCATATGGTATCACCACCCTAAGTGAGCCGAAATCCAAGGAGGGTGTCTACTGACTAGAGAGTTCCTACCCAAATTGCTGCTTTAAATGGTTGTTTCCGCGTCTGGTGAATACAGGAATGCTGCAATTTTGCAGATAAATGGTAAGCAGACACTGTTTTCGCTATCTGTGTGTCTTTTCTGGGAATGAGCGCAAGAATATTAAAGGTACATACTTACAAGTAACCAGACTTTAAAATTGGCTATAAGGCCTGGTTTTTCTATTTTTGATATTTATTTTGATAAATATCGCCGCCAAAACGACTTTAAAATGCAGTATTGTCATTCAACAATTATCCACTGTGGCCCACACTTAGCACTGCTTAGTGTGGTATCATGGATCATGCATGTCATGTGCTGATCATGTGATGTAGGCCTGTCTATTTCTGACAGTTCAGTAAATAAACAAGCAATGACAGAGCCATGATATAGGCCCCCGGTATAGGCCTAGGCATATGACTTTTCAAGTAAGCCTAGCGTTTTTCAACGTCGAGCAGTCTGGAGTACATTATTACTATATGTCATGATATGTCTTACTTGAACTGAGATGGGAACCTATATAGATCATGTGGCCCGATGATGTCTTCGACGAACTCGACGCCAATGATGTGTGGTCTACAGCTGCAGTTACAATTGTGTTGGCAGGTTAACACTGGTTAAGCCCGCGCCGCCACCAGACACCACGTGATATGATGTATACGCGCAGCATCTATGTGTGGTGTGTGGCTGACCGCCCTGATCGAGCTGTCAAAACTCTCAGAGATGAGTTGTTGCCTAGGCCTATATTATAAATTAGATAAAAAACGATTGATCAGAGAAATCATTCACTATCGCTCCGCAGAGACAGCACTACATGCAGCATGCCTGTAGCATCTCGTCTGATAACTTGGTTTCTGTGACCAGGTGACTGTGACCTGCGACCTCGCTAGCCGTGGTCCAGGCGACTCGCTCCGTAGGGCCGATCAGCGCTACGACCTCGCCATCTATCTCTGTCATCACCATATATGGTAGGCATAATCAGTTACTGTGCAGTTTGCCTGTATAGTGACTACTGGCCACTACTGTAGGCCTACACGGGTTGTAGGCCTATATCATTTAGGTACTTATTATTAGTTGAGACCCTACCTTAAAAAATACACTGTGTGCGTTGGAAATAAAGAAAACACCTTGGTGCAAAAATGCATAGTCTTTTGAAATGTATTGGTTCTCAATAGTAGGCTTTGTCACGTGGGTTGATTTGTTGTGTCTGTGTCTTATGTTGTTCAATCAGGGAAAGGGATGTGGAGTTATATAGGATATTGTGAGCGAATATAATTGATATTGTTGAATAGGCCTGTGGCTAGATGCTGATTGACGGATTTCAACACACCCCACATTTCATAATAGCAGAGATCTCCCTCTTGTACATGTGGATGGTGTTGATGGTGTGTTCACAACTGAACCGTTGTGTCTGCTCGCTCGGCTTGCGTCCGCCACGTTCACGTGACTAAAATTACCATATGGCGTGTTTACACAAATTCAAATGGCGACAGTTTGAATATCATTCGGCGATACAATCATTAAAACATATTATATGAGAGTCCTGAATGATGCAGTATGGCCACATATATGCGGCAATTTGTATCATAATTAAACTGAAAGTCATGTTTTGGAAACTCTTTACCAGAATTTACTTCAATGTAGGAACCTTTAAGGGATATCTGGGCAAACTGGACCTTTCTCCGTATATCGGCCCTACTTCAAAATCTAATTGGAGAGCATACCATTTTCGGAGCTGTTTTTCAAAAAAGACAGCCTAGGTCTTATTATGGTGTGTCACATTGGAGTGTAGCTAGGTACGAAGGTGGTGAAATCAGACCTTAGAATGTTGGCAATATACATGTTTTTCAATGGGACCGGTATTTGTGGTGGTGAGACTATGTGTATGCAGGGTATTGATGAAGTGTCATGATTATATAATTTGATATTTTTGTTGTTTAATGTAAAAAAAGTGTTTATTCTATGTTTATTTGTATTCTCATCGTCGATGCGATAAATTAGACTGTAAACTTTTGGATAAAATACATAATAATTGATGAATGAATGTGACCAATGAAAGATGGGATGGCGTGTTTTGGCAGGTAATTCATAGATAGTATGCTTTCCAATGGTAATGGACTGGTTGTATGGGTAAATATAAATAGAAAATACGAAAAAGTTAACACTTAGTGCTGTTTTTAACCATTTATCCTGATTGATGTGTTATATTTCTTTGTGATTCTAAGTCATAAACGGTCACCATGACTACGCATTTGGTGAAAACAGCCTGATTTTCATGATATCAGCCCTTAATGAAAGTCCTCCCAAAGAAACATCGCTTGATGTATTAAAAAAAAATAAAAACTATGTTGCTCAGAACAACTTTCTGCTCCAGCCTTGTTTGGAAAAATTACACAAAAAATAAATTGTATTTGTATATGGTCTCACCACCCTACATGAGCCGAAATCCAAGGGGGGTGGCTACTGACTAGAGAATTCCTACCCAAATTGCTGCTTTAAATGGTTGTTTCCACGTCTGGTGAAGTAAGAAAAATACAGGAATGTTGCAATTTTGTGGATAAATGGTAAGCAGACACTGTTTTCGCTATCTGTGATATGAGGTAGGCCTATAACTGTTATGCGAGATTTTCGGATGGGCACAGGGGGTGAGAAGGATTAGTGCGCAAGATTATTTAGGGAGATCTGGGCAAACTGGACCTTTTTTCGCATATGGACCCTAGTTCAAAATCGAATTGGTGCGCATACCATTTTTGGAGCTGTTTAAAGTTGTATTATCCCGCATATTAGCCCGACCTAGTTGTATTCTCCATAGGGTCATGGGTCTTGCATCGCCTGTGGACCGCAGGTCTGAGGGCGATGCAAGACCCATGACCCGAGGGAGAATACAATTAGGGAGAGCTGATGTGAGGAACGATACAACTTTAGCCATGGTATTGGCTTTTATCTCACACCAACATGCTCAGTCAAACTTGGCCTGGACTAGAGAACCGCAAATTAGAAAGTAAATTACTATAACCTAGGCCTATAACTGTAAATAGACGATGGATAAACAAAAATGGCCAATCTTTAGTAAGGCTGTGTAGCGTGTGTGCACAATGATGTTCTACCAGGTAGGGCTAGGAACATATCCTTATTCTGACCTAATCAAACTCTAATCATAATATGGGAGTAGCAGGGATATAAACGATAATGACAAAAATTCCTACCCTTAGAGTTCACACAATTTGTTTTATTTAAATCTTTATAGCTGCATCAGCCGGGTAAAAAATTGTATCTGTTACAATACAAACCTTAGTGGGAGATAATACTACTTATTACTACTACTTTTAATAGCATTTAAAGTATTAATGATGGTGCTAAGTTAATGTATTATCAGCATGTTGAGTTATCTTCTGATGTGTGCACCTACTACAAGTATTTATCTGATTTGGGAAATAAAAATTCCAACTCACTCAAACAAAACAATATTCACTCACACAGAATCCAAATATTCTCCACCACTCCCCATACTATCATTGATTATCCTGTCATATCCGTTCGATTATGAGCTTATTTTTTGTAAATATTCAAGCTTCATCGATTGTGACCTTTGTCTCTATCGGTCTATATTGTGCACAGAGCAATCAGAGTATCAATAATGAAGGTGTTTACATTTTTCGCCAGCTCAATAGAAGGCCTTGATCATTAAGACGCTCACAATACCTGCAGTCATCCGCACGGAGAATAGATTCTTATGCTTATACATCAAGTGAAGTTCACCAGTATGTCATCAGAAATTCTCTTTAGCGTATTTCGGATGTCACCCGTGTGGGCGGCTATTTACTTTCTCTTTGTGGCGGAGGGAAATGTGATTTCTAATGATGAAGCTATGACAAGTTTTATTCTTCATCAGTCTAATCCACCATGTCGTGACGTGGACACAAACAAAGAACTTAAGCCATGTACTCTGTCCAGCCTGGAGGACTATCGGGAACTAAGGTACGGGGACCCAAATTGTCCCGCAGCTCATGGCCAGACGGGCTGTAAAGATGGCTCGTACAATATGACATGTATGCCTCTGTCATTACAAGTCGAGTATTTATGTGCCTGTGCTGAAGTCAAGGGTGATATTAACGCGGGAATCGCATGGAATGACACTTGGGAAGAAATCAGCGGGGACGAGTTGTCCTTCAAGCGCAGTCTGTGTGACTCACAAGCTGGCTGGTGTATGGATGGAATGTTCAAGATGAACCTGACATACCTGATCAAGATGTATGCTCCCCTGGACACCCAGATCACGGCGTCATCTTCACTTGATGCTACTGTGGGGAAGGAGAGAGTTAGGCTGTACCATATTTATGTTTCCGTATGTGGGTGGCTTAAAGCACACAGTGACCAGTCACCGTGGATCATGTTTGACTTCTTGCAGATCCGTGTAGCAGTTGGTGTTGTAATCGGGAAACCATGTGATTATCCTGACTTTTATGTGAAGTCATTTCGCATGTCCACTAAGGATGAAAACAGCATCTGGTCCTACAAAGGTACTGACGTAGGTCCTGGGGAAGGTACTGGTCTCATCTTCACCTGGTGGTTTGGCAGGGATGTCTCTGCACGCTTCTGGAGAATCGAGCCCGTTACATGGCATGGCTATGCAGCTATGCAGGCTGAATTCCTCGGATACGCCTGAGGCATGTAAGGGGCGTAGGCGTACCCAGCATCAGTATAACGTGAACCAATAAATATGGACTCAATAAAAACGATCTAACCATTTTAATGTCATAGTTAGTGGTGATATAAATCACAATAATGCGTTCTTGACGGCTGCCTAAGGTTTTCTAAACTCTTTCAATTATTTTGATATTAAATGCAGCCATGCAAAATCTGAGAAGCTCACCCCCTCTGTCCCTTAAAATAAACATAACTACCCACCTTCCAGGAATCGGGTAGTTATTTTGATGTGATTTTGATATCTGTATCAGACCACGACCAAACAAATGACTGGTTTGCATGTTCGTTATATTCTGGTATCATTATGCTTCTGGGAAATGACCAGTCCACACTTCTCAATGTCCTAAAAATAACCAAATGTATTTATTAATAAACTGAGAAAGCAACAATCCCGGCTATGATCATGCCTTTGTGCTAATTTATCCGTGCATACTTTAAATAATGAAGTCATTAGCTAACAGCTTTTGTATCTGTTTTTTTATTGGTATATTCAGCTAGTGTATGGTAATTACACATACGAACAAATGATTACACAATTACGTATTATTTTAATCTTAAAATTAACAACGCTAGATAACATTCATTAAATTGCACTAAACTATATGTACACATTTTTCTTGTTAAGGCCAACAGCTAAGGTCTGTATTTGTATTGCTTTTTGTTTGTTACTTCATTGCATCTTAATTACACATACTAAGAAATGACCACTCGTCACAATTCCTGAGCAGACAATAACTTAATCTTGGAAGCTTAACAATTAGCTACTCTGGACATTATTTTAATTTTACACATTGCGAACCCCTTGCCTTAAATAATTACTTTTCGCTAAAATAAAAAATAGATATATTTTCCATTAGAAATAATAATAAGCCATGACACAACCATGATTGATCAATATTTGAGGACCCAGTATTAGTAACAGAGGGACTCTAGTAATATAGTTTAGAGGCTCATCTCATCTCATTGCCATCTCACCTGCTGGCCATTTACCCCACCTTCCTTTTTTGTATGTATTCATTTTAATACAGTAATTATATCGTTGGTGATAAATAGTGGATTTATTATTTGGCATATCAATCTGTGGCGGTCCAATACAGTGAATGTTAATGATGTTATAACATAATTTTTGTTTGCTTTACATTTTTGTATTGACGCCTATTTTGTTATGTCGTAGCCTACATTGCACTACAATATATTGTATATTTTACACAGTTTACCGCTACATATGATCTCCCTTCACATTGGTTTGTAAAGATATGTTTTCGTTAAATAAACTCGTCACTAAGTGTCTCCCCACTCTAAAAATGCTGGTTTAATGTGTGTCTCAAGTCTATGATGCTGGATCAACATTAAGCCACCATGGGATAAACGTCTCGTATTTACTTGTATTGAAGAGGATATTGGAGATTCTAAACGTTCAGGCAATGCTGGCTAGAAATTATGTTGGACCAGCGTCGCAGCATTGGGTAGATGTTATTTTTTTGTATCATTTAATCAAATGTAGGCCTACAGATAACAGTTTCCATGAGCTTATTGACATAACGTTACGGCTGTTGTATATCCATATACATTTTAAGGATAATGACTTTACACAATCAGATGATCATAGCTATGACAGCTTTTTAAAAACTAACGAATAGATAATAATTTCATTTTATTTCAGATTAACTCATTTGATTCCCATTTAAGTAATATGATGCACCTAGACAAAAATGACAACCATATTATTTTCTTAATCGTTATGATATTTTCAGTGACATATGAGCCTGTTTAATTATTTAGGGCCAACCAATTTGGAATGTCCGATGAAAACATATGATTCCTAGCAGCAAACATATGTCTCTCTATGTGTACTTTTTAATAATATTATGTATGCTTAGGTATATGTGCGATTTTTATCTGCTCTTTTCTGCTGCTTGGATGAGAGCTATTCGGGACACTTTCATCCAGGTGTTGGTCGCTAACACACCGTATATTGTGCCTCAAGCCATCTTAGATTTTCTACCCAACACTATACAGACATACCAGTATATTTCCTGTGTGCATTGTATAGCTGTGCACTTGTATTCGTTTGAGAACCACATACTGGTAATAACACAACAGTTTCTAGTTCTCTACGAAGGGGTACAACAACAAACCCAAGCAGCCTATCAGAAAAGTATGTTGGTTGTCACAGCTACAAGCTAATTTAATAATTATGAGCTACCACGTTATCACAGAGGACCCCGGGACATACATGTGGACAGGCAGTTCCAGCGTGTTATCTGATGGATATTACCATCCAGCGTACATTCAACTACATAGCAATGTAAATTTTAAATATTTCACCGCGACATACGACCTGGCCTCACACTGGTTTTCAAATATATGTTGTCGATTACAGAATTATATCTGTATTATAATGCGAATTTTTAAAAGCTTAGCGCTTGTGTGTGGATTTTGTTTTTTATACTATTAATAAACATGATTTTGATCCGGCTTTAAACTTATTCTTGAGATATGTTCGCCACATCTGACCTGTATTATATCGATATTCAGTCTTGTTTCGCACTTGCATGTTATATGTATTTTAGTTGTCCATCTTTCACCAAGGTGTTTGTTACATAAGAGCCTTTACATTATGTTTATCATAGAAGCATTTACATATATTCATCTCCCCAATACATAAGTTAAGGCTTTATAATATCATAATGAAATAATGAGTTAAGCAACTAAACCTCTTACCTTATTTAAAACCCACATTTATCATGCAACCTCTCATTTTGTTCATGTAGCTATATAATACTTTTTTATAAATATTATTTTTTCTCTCTATATAAATAAATTACCCTTACAACCACAGGGACTACTAATTAGTGACCGTTTCTGTGCATCGATCGAACAGTTTAAAAAAGGTTAATAAAATGTTTAAATCATAATGCGTGGTAAAATACACAAACCAATATCGTGCTATCGTGGCATGTTACAATATTTCAACTTGTGTTTTGGTTCTAATGTGTGAAATATGTCTTCTATGTCCATTACATATATGTCGTTATTAAGATGGTCCTGTGTGCGGAGTGCTCCCAGCTTATAATTCTGTTGTAGTTTGCAGTGCTGACCAATGTGTGCCATAAGAAATCATTTCATTCATTCAAAACAAATACCACATTTTACCACTTTTCAATTACAATTAGTGAAGTTTTTGTTACATAGACCTCACATATAAAGAAAGGTTAATATCAAAAGCTATGGGCTGATTTACGCAATTAAATGTTCTGTCATTTTGAGTTGTGTCTCGCTACCTCGAGCCACAACTTTAAGTGACTGACAATTTATGTGATTTGTGTAATTAAAGTCAAAACATGTATCAGTGTTTCAAGACATATCTTTCTTTTAGCAACTGGTTATAAAAGATTTAATAAAAACACAATGTTTGTTCTGATATTGGAATTAATAGTGTCATTCGACTTAAACTGATGGAAATTTTGTGGTTTGAAATAAATTTAAAATGCCGAATATTTAAATTGTGGTTTATTTTATTTCATAACTTCACGGAATAGCGCATCATGAAATGTGGCCACGAATTCTTCCTTAACCGCATATATTCAGATACATGTATCTGACAACCATAGTTTCTAAAATACTAGTGGTGGTGGTGGTGATGATGAAGATGATGAATATGATGAAGATGATGATGAATGCTGACGATGACGATGACGACGATGATGATTACCGCGATTTTTCTTTAGACTTGACAGTAGTCGATTGGTATTGTCCGTTTTCATGTGCGACCGAAAACGAGGCTACGGCGGCCATATTGGTTTTCTTAAACTGCTATACCCCACCAGCGTCCAACAGATTGAATAAAGAATTTATACAATCATTCAATCCCAAGTTACCCATGAGTATGGAGATGACCTGATTAGATTTTCAGCTTTTCCACCGATAATCAAAATGGCCGCCAGCTGGTAACCCATTTTTTTAACCTAATTTTGTTATGCCTCTGCCTCGAAGCGAGCGAAGGCATATGTTTTCGGGCTAGCGGAGGCATACAATTGACGCATATGCGTCGAATTACCCTTCTAGTTTTATAATACTAACCATGCATCATATCTTATTTCATTTAGTATTTCATTTAACAGGTTGACATACAACTGTTCCGCTTGGACTGGCATATTCGTGTAAACCGGTGCTAGTTATGCCCAAAAGGTCCCTTTGACATGTTAAAAAGGTTTCAGATGTGGCGATGAAATCCCCCTTGTCCAACTGACTAAAAGACACATGTCCACTCGATACTTAGTTAATGTGCCGGAGGTTTTAATTCTGGCCCCAGTTTCATTTTATAGTCCAGGAGCATTAGGTAGAATGTTACACAAACCCGGAAAAAAATAGGTAAAAGCATTTATTATTTCTTCATTATGGGAGTCATTTTAAAGTCAGGAAGCTTATTTAAGGTTATGAAACAACTTGTTATACTATAGCTAATCATGTTTTATTGTATGTATTGTGACCACTCAAAATCTTAAGTGTGATGCACCAAATACTAATACGTGAAATTAAAATAACCAATATTGTAATTATGGGTTATTTCGGGGGTATTTCAGGTCATCCAAAAACTTAATAGCCAAAAAAATGTAAATGTCGATCTGATCCCTTTTACAGACACTCGACAGAACAGTAGCCAGGCAGGCCACATTGGCTCACACAACATAATTGCTTGTGAGGTGGCCATCAACAATAACAGAACATTATTCCAGCAGTCTAGATTGGATATCATTCACCTCAACGTGTGTGGTCTTAAGTCTAAACTGACGCTTCTGGACTTTAAGAATTTATTCTAAAATACAAATTAACTGAAACAAAACTGGACGAACTAGATGATATCACGGTTCGAAATTACAAAATATTTACAAATAACAGAAGAATCAAGAAACGAGCATGTGGCGAGGTTGCTGCTCTTGTTCACAATATATTAGCTGACTATGTAAGTGTTCTTGGCAAAGATGTTAAAAATACAATGTGGATTAGATTAAATTTACGTATCTGTCAAATCCCCATTATATTTAGTTTAGTATACAATGCATCAGATAATTCACCTTACGCTGACATCTCAATATTCGATCAGATTGAAAATACTATTATTGACATTAAATCTCAAAATCCAAAACCGGAATTTGCTTGCTAGGTGATTTCAATGCAAAACAGGCACATTATAAGATCGAACAGAAACAACTGACACTGTGTATGACGATGGAAAACTAATGCTGGATAACGATGATGCCAGCTGTACAACGAGTCGGAGTAAAAGTGTTAGGTCAAATTCTGACAAAGTTATAAATCAATGGGTAGGAGGCTAATTGATATGTGTCGTAGTCTGAATTTACATATGGTGAATGTTAGATATGACGGAGACCATGATATTGACAAACCAATGTACACAAATTCAAGCACGGTAGATTATATCATTATTTCAGAAAGTCTAAATAAAATTATAACTGACTTTGATATATTAGAATTTGACAAAACCTTATCGGATATTCATCGTCCGCAGATATCGGCACAATATAAAGTAGAACATTTTGAACTATATAAAATATACGAAAAAAATAAATTTAGGTGGAATTCCAACTTCGTTGATATATGTAGAGGAAATCTAACTAATTTGAAAAACGCTATTGAAGATAGTATACATCGAGCAGAAATAAAATGCAGTATATTAAAAAATGAAAATATACCCAAAAAAATCGAAAGTAAAAAAGAGACGAAGACAATTGCCACAAAAACCATGGTATGATGAGTGTTGTGAGAAGTTTAGGAAACAAATGATAGCATTCAGAAAACAATATAGACGAGACAAAAATGCAGAAAACTTAAATCTGGTCAAAATGTCCAGCACAAAATATAAAAAAGTAGTGCATAGAACTTATTTTGAATTTAAAAAGAAATTAATTTCTACAAAAACGCCTACTGAAAACCCCAACGAATATTGGGAAAATTATTGATGGAGAGAAGGAATCAGAAATTCAGCATAAAAAATCTCAATTTTATTAAAGAACATTTCGAGAAACTCGCGCTTGGAAATAAAAGAAGTAATGTAAGTGACACAAATTGTGAGCTCAGCAATATACCACCGGATAAAATACTAAATAGACCCTTTTCACACCAGGAAATAGCTGCAGCTATAACTAAACAAAAAATAATAAATGAGGGAGACATTGATGGCCCCAGCAACTACAGAGGAATTTCACTGCTAAGTTGTTTTGGGAAACTTTTCACAAGCTGTTTAAACAGACGATTAACTATATTTATTGAAAAGCGTAAGCGACTATGTTGCTGTTTTGTCGACTATAACAAGCATTTGATACGATCAATAGAACAACTCTGTGCTCAAAGATGTTATCCTCTGGGATTTCAGGAAAAATACTTAATGTGACAGAAAAAAACATATATATAAAAGCAAAATCAAGTTTATTATTAACAGCCGAGGCGGAGTCAGATTCTTTCACCTGAACTTGCGTTTGGAAGGGAGAAAATCTTTCTCCGCTTCTCTTCTCAATATATTTACAAGACTTAAAGTCGTTTGAATCTCGTAAATGTGATGGCCTTAGAGACAAAGAAAACGTGCAAAAAGAACATGTTGATGGGGAAATTGTAACATACTTTAAACTTTATATACTTTTATACGCTGATGATACAGTAATACTAGCTACCTACAACTATTGTTCAATGAAATGGAAAAAGATTGTGATACGTTTGACTTTGACCAAATTTATTCCCAGGGGAAAATTAAGAAAACACCATATTTTTATCTTCGGTGAGCATATATTTGATACTGTGAATGAATATTTAGGCTTAGTTTTAAACCATAATGCCAAATATAAGATAGCAAAATCTCATTTATATCAGAAAGGATGCAGAGCTCTTCTACAAAAAAAACAGAAATGTATCTCTCAGACTGAATATACTGTTAAAACTTTTCAATGTACTTGTTAAACCAGTAGTGTTGTACGGAGCTGAAGTATGAGGCAGCGAAAAGTGTGACATACTTGAAAGACTCCAGCTTAGATTTTTTAAATATGCATTACCTGTAAATAAGTTCACTTCTGCTATGATAGTTACGGAGAGTTGGGCGCTGTTCCCTTAGATGTTGATATTAAATCAGGTATATGTTGACATATTGGGCAGGGTTGTGTTTAGGACATAAACACAAGTTATCTAATACCATTTATTCATTATTATATATATGAAAAAAGTATATTTAATAAATGAATGGATACAAACTGTAAAAAACAACACTGAACTATTGTGGGTTTTCTGGATTTTTGTTAAAACACTTTTATGCTCTATTGCAGCAGACGAGATTAAAGGATCAGTTTATACAAAAAGTGGCATTAATCAATATCACAAGGAGGAAAATGTACTATATATCGTATCGTTAAAACAACGTTTGGCTTTGATAATTATTTAAATGATTTACCAGATCTCCTGAGAAAATATTTTACCAAGTTTAGATGCCGAAATCATCGCTTGCGAATAGAGGTAGGTGTCCGGTCCCAAGTCCTTCGTGGTATGCGTGTATGCCAATTTTGTAAAACAGATATAGGAGATGAATTTCACTATTTACTTTGAAGTGTTAGTTTCAAAGAAGAACGTAAAACATATATAGAGGCATAATACCTTCAACTATTTACCTTCAAACAGGTAAAGGCCGAAAAGCTTAAACAATTGTTCATTTTTGTCAAAATAATAATTTGTAAATTTTAGAAATGAACTTTGTATATATTGTTACTGTATATATATCATGTGCTAACGCCTTCTTGGCAATTCTTGTCTTGCCTTCTACTAAATAAGACCATCAGAATAAACTACTTGTTACTTGTCATTTATCAAAATAACACATATAATAGGAGATGATGATGTTTTGATGTTCATGTATGTCGTATGACCACTCAAGATGTTCAATGTGAGACACACAAAGGTAATATGTACGTGACATAAAATAACTAATATTTTGTTCAATCGTCATTAAAGGTCAGTTGAGGTCATACCAAATTATATGAGCTGAAGGTAGATTAATTACGTCATTCTTGATTTCTAACTCCAGTTCTAAGTTAATATTTATTACCCATAGAATAAAATCAATTAGGCGTCATGCACATATTTCTTTGTTTGAGAAAGTGTAAATCCATTGATCTAAGTGCATGATTTTTTATGTGAATATATTGTTTTAAAGTAGCCTGCTTAGCCATCGTCAGCGTTTTGGATAAAACTTATAGCATCCAATAGATGGAAATGTTCAACGATAGATAGATTGTAAACCGATTGCAGTTTTCAGAGGTGCGATCACACGCACCTGAAATGGATGAGTGATGAATTTCATCTCACTCTAGGAAGAAATTTCTTCTCAGAGTGAGATGGGATTCACCACTCATCCATTTCAGATGCGGGTGGGTGCGATGGAGTAACTTGATGGTCAAGTTAAACTAAGGCTTCATATATTTGCCTAGGGCGGGGGGGAAGGTTCTAAAAAGTTACCACACACATAGATCAAAAGCATTAATTGACGGCATCTTGAAAAAAATATTATAAATAAAAACTGTTCTAAAAAATTTATACAGGGGTTTAAGAGGTTGTTTTAAAGGTTTGGGATACCCTATATGGACACTAATTGTGTGGTTATTACACATTATTTGTGAAAAATACAATTCGTGAGAATCACCATAGACACGAGTGAGTCGTAATTGTGAACACCTACATCCGTGGCTAGTCATACAATGTGAATTTTTTCACAATGATGATTGTTTGTAATTTTTGATTTGGCTTCTGTGTGAAATATATAAAATATACATCTAAAATGATATAAGCCTGCACATTGTTTGACCTTTATTCAGTATCACAGGAGGATATAAATCCTGGTGATTTTAGATTTGATTCTAGATTTGAAACGTCAAACAATCAGTGTATTTAAATCAGTTGAGATGAGGCATTACATTACATTACATTACAGGTTGGATATAGATGAGACGAAATTCCTTTATTTCTTATTTCGGACATGAATGTCCATGTCTCGCTTAACTGGTAAATGCGCAGCACAAAAATTTAAAACTTTTGCAGTTCTAGTCTATGGACATGCTTACATCATATGGTCATATTAAGATAAATAATAAAATCACCGATTTTTGACAATTTTTGTCTGATTGAGTCGCTTTAATAGATAAATCCATTTCGCTAGGATTTCATGTTTAAAAGTAGGCTAGGGCCTGCATGTTAACACTTTAACCGCTAAATTATTTAATAAGAATTTTCACCAATTTGAAGTTGTGCCTTGCGGACGCGATTCACAACTGCAAGGGAGTGAAAATTATTCAGATTCGACAAAATGGAGCTCAACGACTTTTAAATCTTGTTGATTGATACAATGTTTTATCTTTAACATGTAAAAAACACGAAAATAATCGGGACTGGTGGTTAAAGGGTTAAATGCTCACATACCGTATTGTCCAGTTAGTTGAGATTGGTTGACAATTTTCTCATAAATATTTTTTCCGAATCATGTATTGTGTGTTGTAATACTTCGTTGTTTGAATATTCAGATCTCATATATATCATATTTTGTGAATTATTTTAGCGTAACAAATGGTATTCATGGGACAATACTGGCTGATTACATGAGATTTTCCACCCAGGAAAGTTTTATATTGTGTATCATTCAATAATTATGTGTAGTAGAATTTTGAAAAATGATATGTTACCATCACTGTGCTACTTAAAATATACAATAACTAAATTGATTTCACAATTACGTATATAATACAGTTATTACAGTTTATTTCTTGGTGGCCTGTATTTTTTTTATTTTTATTATGGTTGTTTAGCATTGCAACGCGTCACCTGTACACGTATCTGCCAACACCTCATATATAAGAGTAAAAAAATGATTAACGCATATTTTTCTATTGTTTTTAAATCCCCCTTTCAGTAAATTCTGGATCCGCCCCTGAAAAATAATCACATGTACAGGGAAATACGGAAAATTTACTTAAGATTTAGCAAACGCCACAAACTTTCTGATTATAACACTTTAACACTTTAAAAACATTATTGGAGAGAGATATTGGTTGACGATCTTTTCTTACAAAAAGGTCAAGGTCAAGGTAAAGGTAAAGGTTTATAGTCTGATATCAAGTCTGAAGACCTATCATCCGACTTTACATTTCACCCCCCCCCCCCCCCGGTCACTTCTATATTAAGTTCTTCTTTTAAATTAGAACAACAAAGTAAATAATGGTGTTCACCTATTTACTACGTAATCTTATTAATAATCTTATTTTGTTTATTATTATTATTATTATTATTATTATTATTATTATTATTATTATTATTATTATTATTATTATTATTATTATTATTATTATTATTATTCTTATTATTATTATTATTATTATTATTATTATTATTATTATTATTATTATTAATATTATTATTATTATTATTATTATTATTATTATTATTATTATTATTATTATTATTAATATTATTATTATTATTATTATTATTATTATTATTCCATTTGCATAATTTTTTTAAACACCGTTTTAGTCTTGGTTCAAAATATCATATTTATATATCCAATGTATAATCAATAAATATATAATACTATACATTTTGTTTTATCTCCTAACAAAACCTTGAAATATGTCAATATCAGAACAAATAAATGGATAAATTAATGTATGAACGAACGAACGCAAACGAGTGAATAAAATATAAATGAATGAATGATTGAATGGATAAATAAATATTGTTTTGACCACTTTTGTGCACATGCTAGCTAAGCGAACATCGTGAGGATTGGGAGATGAATCAGATGACACGTGATTCGAACCCTAGCAGTCTGAGGCAGATCTCTTCACGTCTTGGTCCCAGTAGTCGGGTTGCCAGCTCCAGAACCTTGCATTTCGGAAACCCCAAACTTTTTTTACTGTTTTGATATGCTGAGATAGTCTACTTTAAGAATCCACTTGGCGCAATTTGTGGTAGGTTGAGCATTTTGCATAATTTAACAAAATCCAAAATGGCCGCCAGCTACTATTATTAATTCATATTTTTGTGACTATTTGTGATAGAGCAACATATAATACATCATTTTCGTGTATGAAATACCTGGTAAATCATTTTTTGGCATTAATCATGTAATTGATGGTCAAGGTCACATCGAAAGGTCAAGGTCATGTGAATTTTACTATAGAAAAAAATACTTTATTGCATTGATATTGTGTACAATGAATGTATGGGCATATTTTACTGCTTATGGCACAATACATATTGTATCGTACGGAGGTAAAGGTGACAAAAACATTTAAAATTAAAACAAATTTAACACAATTAAAAAAATTAATGTGCCAATGTTTCGTCAAGGTGATGAATGTCAATCTATTTCACCGGCCTCTTCATCATCGTCATCATTTTCTATATCTACTGATTTGTCCACACTAGGTGTATTGCTACACACAGTCCTGTACATTTGCAGTGTGTGGTGCATGGTATGTGCTTTGCTTGACAGCCACACGCTCCTCCAACACATGCCTGCTCTGACCTGCACCCACATGACAGTTCTCTCATAATTTGAACTGGTGAGCCTGTATGAATAGCTGGTATGAATACTACACCATCCCGCACCTCCCACCCAACCTTGCTGATGTTTGCAGCAGCAGCTGCAGTAGGAGGAGCTCTTTTAGCAGCAGTTTTCCACATCATTACATGAAGATGGGCACGCTTCATATGTAAAGCAAAAATGGGCGAAGTGGGAGGCAAGGCCTTGATCATGTTGATTGGAAGCATGTTTGACTTGCACCTCTGGTAGATTTTAATCTGAGGTTCCAATATGTCCCTTTTCACCATAAAAATGATAAAAGAATTTCGTCCCAGCCTGAACCACCTCAGATTGAGAGTTTGTTTCTTCTCCCAGCATTGTTTCGCAAAAGGCGTAGAACAATTAGGTTACCTTTGCGAAAGAAATAGCCATTTGTATCACAACCTGATACTCTATGTAGTCTAAGCAACTGGGAACATTTGTGATCAAGCATGGTGGTAGATGAAAACGCGTCATGTAGATGTTTCCTCTGGGTTTTTTCTTCTCAACGGAGTACATCGACAGAATCAAAACATCATGTACCGTTCTCCAGTTACTTCAATCCCTTCTCCTATGGACCATTTTGAGGAGTTCAAGAAAGACTTTCTTGTTGGTGGTGCTCCTCAGGATTTGTTCTCGTGGCGGGAGTGTTGTCCAGAGCATAAGCTCATTTGCATGGGGAGTATTAGCACCCATGCGTTTGGACCGCTCATGACTCTTGGGAGAAACATCAAGGTAACGATCCTGCCAGACAATAATTTTGTGGGATGACAATGCAAGTGGTGGGTGATAGTTAGTCGTACCACTGCCCAAACGCGAATCCATACTTTCTGCAATAATGGAAACTGTACCATTCTGTGGCCATGCAATGTGGTACAGCAGTGTATTTCCGTCAGCTATCTCTACATTTGAAACAGATTGATATGTGATGTAAACAGCAAGCTTTGCCAACAGTGATGATTTGGTACCCTGTCTAAGGTCCTCATAGATTGATATGTGATGTAAACAGCAAGCTTTGCCAACAGTGATGATTTGGTACCCTGTCTAAGGTCCTCATATTGGTCAGTAAAGGAGACAGCTCATGGACAAGTCATGGACAACTAATAATTTCTGACCAATAAGGATTGTGCAATTGAATGAAGAATCCATGTCATAAGCAGTTAATTCGCCTAATTTGACTCCGTTCTTAAGCACCTCCAGTGACACCAGTTTTGTCTTGATGGATACATACAACCCCTGGGGCAGGCTGCATATGAAGCTTTTCACCAGTTTTGTGCCAATTTCAAGGCAGTTGTGTGAATAAACATTTTTATTAGCAGTTCTGCCATTGACAACATTCTGCAAGGGATAAACTCGAGGCAGTGCAAGGGGGTTGTCATGACTATCAATCTCACACAATATGAGATCAGCATTAATTGTCCGCCTTTTCGTCCTCTCCTCTTTCTCTTTGTGTTTCGGGAAATTAATAGGTGTATCAGGTAGTTTCCATTGAGTCAGTGGAATTTGCTGTTGTGGAGTGACAGTCATTACCAAGGATGACGTTTTTATCTTCAACAAACATGTTCTTCATGAGCTTGGCCATTCTCTGGAGTACAGGGTGAGTGACTATCCACTCAGCTCGCTGTTTGGGGGACATTGTGCGTCACCTTAGACCACTCCTGACCCAGTCATATCTAATCATGGTCTGCTTTTCAAATTGACCTTGAAACACAGCTTTCCATTATTGTGCCGGTATACATGTCTGCCTTTGAGGAAGTCTGCCTTTATGCCTTCTCCAGCTATCTGTCTCATCTCATGTACATTAATAGCTAGTATATACCTGGCATAATTCCAGGAATGCAAAAAAATATGGTAAAATATCTCTGAGTGAGTGAATATTGCATTATGTCGCTTTCTGCACAATCATGGAAATATCGCCACATATCTCTGAGGTAGTAGTGATGCAGGAACCAGTCTCCCTCTCGCTCAGCTCGAAGTGCTGGTGAACGATGGTGACTTGATAAAGCCATCCACCCACAACCTTCCCGTTGATGACTCACTTGCCCTCTATAAGGTAGAGGTCATGGCCTCTTCGAATTTAGCAGTGTCATCTGGATGCAGAGCATCAAACATAACTTTGAGAAGCAGACCAGAAGACACCATGTGGAATCCCCGAACAGCACGTGACCAGTTATTTCCATTTAACATGTTTGGTATGCCCTAATATGCTGCCTGGAGATATTCTTCAAGGCCTAACCCCTTCATGATAGTACCAATGAAACCCAGGCACAAGGGCATTGCTCCAGGTCGCATTGCAAAGTTTTACCTCCTTTTTGGATCAGATCACATGATCTGCATGGCAAGTTTGTATAGTTGCATATCAGCTATAAGGCAAATTTGCTTCATTCTCAAGTTATTCAGGAATTCCTCTGTTTAGGTCATGCTTGTCAGGACAGTATCAATGTGGGTTGGTGGGCTATCACTAAGAGGGCCATAATGATATTGTGTCGAAGGAGGAAGGGTAGCAGATTCAGAAGATTCGCGAGCCACTTGAGATATTCAACTCCATATTCTCCAGACTTTCACTACTGCTATATTGTTTATCAACCATTTAATATTCTCCTTTTGTGCTCGTTTTAAACTTTGTTGTACAGTATTTATCTCAGATTTTGACCAGAGGTATTGGTCAGACAGTGTCACAGCAGGTTTGGTGGTATTGGGTATGGGGTTTTTGGGATGTGTATGATGGAGTAAAGGAATTGCGCACTGCAGGAACTGGCAATGCTAGAATTCTCCATGAATTCTAGTGGGTGTCACGACACCCATTTGGCGTAAACACCACAACATCAAAGTTATCAAACCATGCTGAAATCAGACCATTCACAACTGGAGGGGGATCCTGGGACAAGAGCCGTTTCTCTTGGAGGAGGAAGCGTGCTGAGCATCGCTTAAACTTGACAACTTCGTCATAGTTTACTATATAACCACAACTATAAAGCTCTTGCAGCATCTCCTTGAACCCAATAAGGTGATAAGTTTGATAGCATAGCCCAATATTACTGCATCTTGTGACTAAATGTTGGATTGAATTAGATAAGCAGACAGCTTTCTTAGTAACCTTGCCTTTTCATACCAGTTGAACTTGAACTTTCGATGTGACCTTGACCTTCAATTGCATTGTTAATGCCAACAATCGATCTAACAGGTATTTCATACACGAAAATGAGATATTATATGTTGCTTTATCACAAATAGTAACAAAAATATTAATTGATAATAGTAACCGGCGGCCATTTTGGATTTTGTTAATTTATGCAAAATGCTCAGCCTACCACAAATTGCGCCAAGTGGATTCTTAAAGTAGACTATCTCAGCGGCTTCCCAAAAAATTGAGTGGGTGGGAAGGAAACATGGTGTTTTTAAAACCTGAACACCAGAGCCTCAATATAGTATGTCAAATCGCTTGCATTAATGACATATCTTAGATTGTCAACAATGTATTTGATTCGCCAAAACCCCAAATCACAACATACACTTTTAAGTACCTTTCTAAGTACAACTTAAGAAATTTATCTCAGATTGTTTAAAGGGTTGCTGAATCGAACCTGGAGATAGACACACATGATGAGCTTTCTAGTAAACCTCACGTATCACCTAGTTAAATGTGTCAGTTTTGGACAGAGAAACCCGGCGTTGAACGAAATGTGTTAAGTGTTAGGTGCACACGGCTGACTTTATGGTGGGTGTAAACGATAGTGCATTCCCACGTTGCGGGCTGGCGGACTGGGGCATGATGGTTAATAAAGTGTATTGGGTCGATGCAGTATGCTAGTCCGTCGCGCTCACCACCCTTGGGCCTATGTCAAGTGTCAACCATTATTTGTGCGTTTTGGTTTCTCCATCAAAACCTGTGAATCTATAATTAGATGTGTGTGCTCTGACGGCCAATGGGATCTGATTGGCCGACATAACTAGTGTTTGTGAGGAGATGCCACTGAGCACCTTGTGAAATAACTTTTGTATTTGCTCCGGTCGGAGAGACATCACGTCTTGTGTGAATGGTGGTGCAGCTGTTGGAATGAATGAATAAAACGTCGATGTGCTTATGAGAGTATTGTGTCACTTATTGATCAAATAACTTCTAATTTCATTCAGTCACCCACCATCCCTGGACGTTTGCTACCAGCCCTAGGATTTATGGAAGGGTGACTCGCCCTCCTAGGATTTCATTCACTACTGACACTGCTATTCAGAAACCGGATTCAAAATTCGCCAAGAATACTATCTGTCAGTCATGGAGGTGTTTGCACTTTTCGCCAGCTTCACTTGGTGGGTTTGATCATTACCAGCAGTCATACGCACGGAGACTAGTTTCTTATGCGTATACATCAAGTTGAGTTTACCAGTATATCACCAGAAATTCTCTCTTCTGTATTACTGATGTAACCCATGTGGAGAGCCCTTTATTTTGAATTTTTGGTGCAGGGAAACGTGATTGATGAGGAAGCTATGACAGGTTTTATTCTTCATCAGTCTAATCCACCATGTCGTGACGTGGACACAAACAAGGAACTTAAACCATGTACTCTGTCCAGCCTGGAGGACTATCAGGGACTAAGGTATGGGGACCCAAGTTGTCCTGCAGCTCAAGGCCAGACGGGATGTAAAGATGGCTCGTACAATATGACATGTATGCCTCTGTCATTACAAGTCGAGTATTTATGTGCCTGTGCTGAAGTTAGGGTGATCCTCACGCGGGAATCGCATGGAATGACACTTGGGAAGAAATCAGCGGGGACGAGTTGTCCTTCAAGCGCGGTCTGTGTGATTTACAAGCTGGCTGGTGTATGGATGTAATGTTCATGATGAACCTGACATACCTGATCAAGATGTATGCTCCCCCGGACACCCAGATTACGGCGTCATCTGCACTTTATGCTGGTGTGGAGAAGGAGAGAGTTAGGCTGTACCATATTTATGTTTCCAGATGTGGGTGGCTTAAAGCACACAGTGACCAGTCACCGTGGATCATGTTTGACTTCTTGCAGATCCGTATAGCAGTTGGTGTTGTAATCGGGAAATGTGATTATCCTGACTTTTATGTGAAGTCATTTCGCATGTCCACTAAGGATGAAAACAGCACCTGGTCCTACATAGGTACTGACGTAAGTACGGGTGTAGGTACTGACGTAGGTCTTGGGGAAGATACTGACGTGCAGACACAATATGATGGTCTCATCTTCACCTGGTGGTTTGGCAGGGATGTCTCTGCATGCTTCTGGAGAATCGAGCCCTTTACATGGCATGGCTATGCATGTAAGGGACGTAGGCGTACCCAGCATCAGTATAACGTGAACCAATATGGACTCAATAAAAACGATTTAACCATTTTAATGTCATAGTTAGTGGTGATATAAATCACAATACTGCGTTGTTGACGGCTGCCTAAGGTTTTCTAAACTCTTTCAACTATTTTGATATTAAATGCAGCCATGCAAGATCTGAGAAGCTCACCCCCTCTGTTCTTTAAAATAAACATAACTACCCACCCTCCAGGAATCGGGTAGTTATTTTGATGTGATTTTGATATCTGTATCAGACCACGACCAAACAAATGACTGGTTTGCATGTTTCTTATATTCTGGTATCATTGTGCTTCTGGAAAATGACCAGTTCACACTTCTCAATGTCCTAAAAATAACCAAATGTATTTATCAATAAACTGAGAAAGCAACAATCCCGGCTATGTTCATGCCTTTGTGCTAATTTATCCGTCATTAGCTAATAGCTTTTGTTTCTGTTTTTTTTTCATTGGTATGTTTAGTGTATGGTAATTACACATACGAACAAATGATTACACAATTACTTATTATCATAATCTTAAAATTAACAACGCTAGATAACTTTCATTAAATTGCACTAAACTATATGTAGGCCTACATATTTTTCTTGTTAAGGCCAACAGCTAACGTCTGCATTTGTATCGTTTTTTTTGTTACTTCATTGCATACTGAGAAATGACCACTCGTCACAATTCCTGAGCAGACAATAACTTAATCTTAGAAGCATAACAATTAGCTACTCTGGACATTATTTTAATTTTACACATTGCGAACCCCTTGCCTTAAATAATTATTTTAAGCTAAAATAAAAAATAGATGTATTTTCCATTAGAAATAATAATAAGCCATGACACCACCATGATTGATCAATATTTGAGGACCCAGTATTACTAACAGAGGGATTCTAGTAATATAGTTTAGAGGCTCATCTTATTTCCTTGCCATATCACCTGCTGGCCATTTACTCCACCTTCCTTTTTAGTATGTATTCATTTTAATACAGTAATTATATCGTTGGTGATAAATAGTGGATTTATTATTTGGCATACCAATCTGTGGCGGTACAATACGGTGAATGTTACTGATGTTATAACATAATTTTTGTTTGCTTTACATTTTTGTATTGACGCCTATTTTGTTCTGTCGTAGCCTACATTCCACTACAATATATTGTACATTTTACACAGTTTACCGCGAAATTGGTTTGTAAAGATATGTTTTCGTTTTCCAAAATATATCGGTATTATACACGCCATTGTATTTATTATATATACATAATTAATATACATAATTCTGATCCGGTTTCAGACTTGACCTTGATTCATGTTCGCCACATGTCACCTGTATATATATTAATATTTAGTACATTGCTTCGCACTTGTATATTACATGTATTTGAGTTTCCCATCTTGTGTGTTTTGTATCCGTCCACGTGCAGACAGCAGAGTAAATACAAGTTAACCACTAAACAATTACGATTAGTGACCGTTTTGTTACACGAACATCACAAATCCAGAAAGTCTATATATTATCAGTATTAAAGGGACTAGTATGAGTAGTAGACACACTGGTGGAGATACTAGTAGTTGAATGGCTCATCTCATCTCTTTGCCAAGAGGGGTCCATCTCCCCTGTTCGCCATTTAATCTGGCTTTCTTTTTTGTATGTATTCATTATTCCAGTTAATATATCGCGTGTGATAAATGGTTGATTTGTTATTACCAAATAACTCATGCGCTGGATGTTACTGGTGTTATTATGTAATTTTTGTTTGCTTCACATTTATGTATGACATTAAGTCTATTTTTGGTCTCTCGTACATTCAACTACATAGCAATGTTAATTTTAAATATTTTACCGCGACATACGACCTAGCCTCACATTGGTTTTTAAATATATGTTGTCGATTACAAAATTATATCTGTATTATAATGCGAATTTTTAAAAGCTTAGCGCTTGTGTATGGATTTTAATATTTATACTATTAATAAGCATGATTTTGATCCAGCTTCAAACTTATTCTTGAGATATGTTCGCCATATCTGACCTGTATTATATCGATATTTAATCTTGTTTCGCACTTGCATGTTATGTGTATTTTAGTTGTCCATCTTTCACCAAGGTGTTAGTTACATAAGAGCCTTTACATTATGTTTATCATAGAAACATTTACATATGTTCATCTCCCTAATACATAAGTTAAAGGCTTGATAATATCATAATGAAATAATGAGTTAAGCAACTAAACCTCTTATTTAAAACCCACATTTATCATGCAACCTCTCATTTTGTTCATGTAGCTATGTAATGCTTTTTTTATATATGGGTCTGTTCACACTAACTGGGGCCAGTGGGGGTTGCTACATGTGAATTCATTTTTCCACCTTTAATATTGGTTTGAACATGTTGATATTTTACTGGTCAAGTGTAGGCATAATAAAGGTTATTTTCCACATACAAATTTAATTATATATTCATCTGTAGTGTTTTAATCAATGTTCAAACCGAAAAAATATAGTGCTTTTTTCATGTCAAAACGTCACATTTGAATAGACCATTTTGTCAGTGATGAAAAAACATGCTTTTGTATCAGTCATGTTGATATCTTCGTTTGATTATAAAAAAATAAAGAATAAATTATTATCTGCAGTCAGAAACGTTAATAAATGACTATTGTCTCATTAATTAACTCCTGTTTAAAGATGGGTAATAGTACGTTACGTTTGGTCAATTAGTTTTCCTCAACAAGAAGCTGGCAAATATTTAGTCTAAGGGCTGCCCCTGTTCAGCAAAACGTGGGAGATTTCGATCGTGCAGTTTGACTGTACACTGACAGCAAGATATTAGTACGACATGTCACGCTTAACGTTTTCAAACAAGTCCATTTTGATCATGGTTGGCTACATTTTTCGACGTCACGTACATTACCAGAGGTTGGAATTGCAGATTAGAATTGAATGCGCAGTTCAGAAAAGCTTGGAACGAAACATACAATTTGTCAACCTGAATGGACAGCCTCACTTTGGGACTGCAACGTTTACAGAAGGAGGGAGATCTTGGTAAGTGTTGGATGTCAAAGAATCATTACTTCGTGACGTACAATGCCCAAAGTACGTACATGACCTGTTTATTCAAATAAATCTCTGGGTTTTACTGCATATGTGTATGTAAATAAGTGGCATCATCAATGTCAGCTTCTAGATGGAAATGTTGAAAGCAAATGCATGTGGGCAATAAGTCAAGTCATTTGTGGATGTTTAGGTCAAATTCAAAAGTAAAGTACGTGATTTTTGATTGATTATCCCTGGTCATGTAAGTGACTTTTGATGAGAATTCATTCTCAAGCGTCACGTTTATGACGCCAGTGCCAGGAAAAGAAGGAAACCAGAATGATAGCATGCCCATTTTATGTTATGTTTGAAGAAACTGAACAAGCCTGTTAAAAGGGGATTTGACATTGCTCAATTGAGTGGAAACACCTTTTTTAAAAAGTGTACTACTTGTACATGATTGTTGACAGAAGGGATTGTCAAACATCATTTACATAAATTACTCCTTTATTAACACTGCCTAATAGCATGGTCAAGCATCACTTACCAGTGCTCACGCGGAGCTTGTTTCTTTATCGGACTTTTTTGCAAGTTGGTAACACGAATATAAAATCTTCATAAATATTGTTTTTGCCTAACATTAACAGCAATCTACATAAGAGTTTGGTGCATGATTGTAGACAATGTCAGTAAAGTACATGATTATTGACAAATATTTAAGAACGCCAAACAGTCAAATATCACTTAGTATGACCACATGATGCTGCTGTTTGAATTTCATATGTTAGTGATTCATCGCCTTGGTCAATATAAAAAAGATGCTGAAGTAATCATGCAGCATTTTGGAAAGCCCTGTCCGGTGAATCCCGAAAGCATAAATTTTTAAAGTAGTAATGTACATGACTGCTGACATTTATCAGTCATGAAGATATGTCAAGCATCACATACACTGGTATGTTCACCTGCCCTTGGTCAAACGTAGGCCTGTGTTTTCTTTTGTTCTGAAAAATTAGTTTATGCCATTTCATGCAAAGTTAAGAACTCAGAACTGCAATGCAGGCATAAGTGAGACAAAGCAGTAATGTACATGACTGTTGACATTTATTAGTCATGACGCTATGTCAAGCTTCACCCACGCTGATTTTTTCGTATTCACCTAGCTTCATATGCCCTTGGTACAACGTTTGTTTACTTATGTACTCTGTACATTTAATTTATGCCATTGCATGACAAGTTAGAAGCTAAGAATCGCCATGTAAGCATAAATTAGATAAATCAGTAATCAAGTAATGTACATGACTGTTGACATTTATTAGTCATGAAGCCAAGTCAAACAAAACATTGCTTACACTGATCTGTTCATGTTCTTCCAGTTGGCACAAAAGCTCAAAAGCTATCGGAGAGAAATTATTAAAATTTCTAAATTACATTCCCAACAACACGGAGATATGCAAGTGATGCTACGAACTTTCAAAACGGCGGTCACTGGTCAACGTCATATTTTTTGTGGGACCAAAAACTTATCAAAAATTATCTAAATTTAAAAATCACATTCCCGAGCATAGATGGAGATACGCAGTTTGTTTTAACTTGCTACCGAAAGTGTATATCTGTTTATTTTATATCAATTTTCTTTATGTTTGTGGGCGCAAAAAACTTGTAATAGCAAATTAGTCACATTTTTCAAAACACATTTCATAGCGTGGAGTGATTTTTAAAAGGTTTTACCGAAATTCAGAATGGCCCTCGGCTTTGTAACTTTTTGTTTGCTAGTAAAACATAATTCTATTATAAAAAATCACTTACCCCAACCTTTGGGGATATAATAAGCGATTTTTTCAAGATTTACTGAAGTTAAAAATGGCCGCCACGGGCCGGCTTTGTAACTTTTTGTGGGCACAAACACTCACAAAATTGTAGTAAAAATTCAATCTTTAAAAAATCACAAAAAATGGGCACAACGGGTAGACTTCATATTTTTATGGGCACAAACAATGATAAATGATTCAATTTTTTTTTTTTTTTTTTCCACAAAACGGAGATGTGCAAATGATTATATAAATATTCTACCAAAATTCTAAATAGCCGCCGCAGGCCGATTTTAAGACATAATAGATTTCACAATGTTGGTGAAAAATCAGATACACTAAATATCCGTGCTATGTAGATAACTTGCCTGTTTGGACACTTTTCAATCTTGATTTTCATCAATGACTGCTACATCCATTTTAATTAGCTTCTCATTGCATGCATATCAAGTTGTCTCTAAATCTTTGGCAAAACTATAACAGGGATGCTATAGGGCTTCAGGCTTCTTGTTTTGAATTTTGCATCCTCATATTTGTAAACAAATAAAACAAACTAAGGCCATCCTAAATGCATACGTCGCACTAAAGTACATTAAATTTTAATATTGTACGGATTGCAGGTTATACTTTGTAGGCAGTTACATTCTTCTTAGTTTGGGTAAGAGATACCAGCGCTTGTAAGCGACTAGATTATAAAGTGACTACATTAAACTGGACGAACTAACACACCATTCTTACAAGTATTATGAAGATTTGATTGTGTTTAAGTTTTATTTCATTGTTATTAACGTTTCTGTGCAGAAATTATATTACTTATTTGATATCATCATTCCATTTGTGTTTATTTTCTCTTTTGTCATAGTGTGATAGTGGATCATAGTAGAAATTTATTAACCCTCAAAGTGTTGAATTCCAGATAAATTTTATTAGAGAATATGAAGATTACTTTGATACATATGGATGAGATCCTTTTATACATTTAATTGTTGGTGAGCAATGTAAATATAATAATCAATAATACTAAGAATTCAATAGTTGCAGTAAAGATGTCTTTTCAATCGAATATAAAATTAATACGTTATAAATGTTGGCATAATAATTTTGAAGCAGGCTGCAATTATCAAAACTGATATATGTGTGTGTTTTGCTTTTACAGAGACTACGAACACTACATTACATCTAAAAGGTTAGTTGGCTTCAGATGTAATTCATATGCTGTAGACTATTTTAAATTGTGTCTTTTTATGAACATTAGAAAGTTTTCAATTTCTTTTATATAAAACGAAATGTTTAGGTACTTCCAATGTTTGTTCCCATTCCTTTACATGTTTCGTCCGTCAGTCCGTCCACAGCTGGTATGAAAGACATGCTGGACCAGTTTTTTTCATATTTTGCTCAAGTATGTAGTGTCATGGGGCAATGATAAAAGTGAACCAATTTTACAAAATTTAAATTCAAAATGGCAGCCATATTCCCCAATAATTTATCTTGCCCAATAAAATAAAACCGGTACCAGATAGTTGTGCCATTACTACAGCATATGTGGTATGGTCAAGGATGGCCTATGCCAAATGTTTAGCAAACAAACCATCTACACTGATAAGTAGTCACTTCTCCAATGTAACTAAGTAGTTTTTTTTAACTGCATACATCGCGACTATCTCCAATCAAGGTTAGCTACCTTTTTTAAAGTGTTACCGGCCACTTTTGTTGTTGTTGGTTTACTTAGAAAACAATGCAGTACCCATGATACATAATCAGGGACACAACACTGCTCACCCGGAATAAAAACACACTTATTTCCATAGTTTTTATAGGTAGACGAGATAGCGATCACAAAGGTTTTACAGAAAATACACAATACTTGTTAAAAATTTAGATTATTATAAATATACATTTTAAATTTTAATATAGGGGCCAACAGCGCTTCTTTCTGGTGACTAATATATCTTCAATTGCAGTTCAAATGGAATTAGTTAGAAGAATGTTCACATTTTCCATATGTTTAGAGGATACAAATTGAAAATGATCATGATGTCAATAATCATGTACATGTACTGAAATACATCACGTACATTACTATATCAACAGTCACTTACATACAAAACGCTCTCTTGAATTAATAGATTTAAACCAATTTGTCTGTTTTGTAAAATAGGAACACAATAAATAAGCACCACTTTCCCTTTGTAAAAGCAATTGATGAGCTTAGGACCAATTAATGTTCTGCTCTGCTCTGTATCGTATTCTATTTCGTTAATTTTGAGATAAAGTAAAGTACTATATAGTCCATTTTAGATGATATACTATGTTTGGTCATTTTTCATGAATAAGAATATTTGTGTCACGTACATGACCATATGGCACCTCCGTCATTAAAAAGCAATATTAAGAGGTTTACAGTGAACCAAATTGTATCAGAGTTTGTAAAAATAAAGTAGAAATAATGTACTGCCATAACAAGTGATACTTGCCATGATAAAATGCATTTGAAAATTCACTTCCCATGTGACGCATTGGCCCCAGTTAGTGTGAACAGACCCATATTTAAATTTGTCTCTCTATATATCTAAATTACCCTTACAACCACAGGGATTACTAATTACTGACCATTTTCGGTGCATTGATCGCACAGTTAAAAAAAGTGTTTTTTTTTAAATGTTTTTACCTAATGCGGGGTAGAACACACAAGGTAATATCCTGCTATTGTGGCATGTAACAATATTTTTACTTTGTGTTTTTGGTTCTAATGTGTGAATATGTCTTCTATGTCCATTACATATATGTCGTTATTAAGATGGTCCTGTGTGCGTAGTGCTCCCAGCTAATAATTCTGTTGTAGTTTGCAGTGCTGACCGATGTGTGCCATAAAAAAAAAAAAAATTCAATCATTCAAACATAATACCATGTTTTACCACTTTTCAATTACGATTACTTAACTTTTTCTTACATAGACCTCACAGATCAAGAAAGGTTAATCTCAAAAGCTCTGAGCTGATTTACTTAATTAAAATGCTCTGTCATTTTAAGTAATTGACAATTTATATGATTTTTGTAATTAAAGTCATAACTTATATCAGTGGTTTAAGACATATCTTACTTTTAGCAACTGGTTATACAGGATTTATTAAAAGCACAGAGTTTCTTATGACATTGGAATTAATATTGTCATTCGATTTGAAATGATGGAAATTTTGTGGTTTGAAATAAAATTTAAAAACCTAATATATTAGTTGTGGTTTCTTTTATTTCATAACTTCACGAAATAGCACATCATGACATATTGCCACAAAACTATGAGATATTGATGATGATGATGATGATGATGATGATGATGATGATGATGATGATGATGATGATGATGATGATGATGATGATGATGATGATGATGATGATGATGATGATGATGATGATGGTGATGATGATGATGATGATGATGATGATGATGATGATGATGATGATGATAATGATGATGATGATGATGATGATGATTATGATGATGATGATGATGATGATGATGATGATGATGATGATGATGATGATGATGATGATGATGATGATGATGATGATGATGATGATGATGATGATGATGATGATGATGATGATGATGATGATGATGATGATGATGATGATGATGATGATGATGATGATGATGATGATGATGATGATGATGATGATGATGATGATGATGATGATGATGAGGATGATGATGATGATGATGATGATGATGATGATGATGATGATGATGATGATGATGATGATGATGATGATGATGATGGTGGTAGTGGTGGTGGTGGTGGTGGATGATGATGATGATGATGATGATGATGATGATGATGATGATGATGATGATGATGATGATGATGATGATGATGATGATGATGATGATGATGATGATGATGATGATGATGATGATGATGATGATGATGATGATGATGATGATGATGATGATGATGATGATGATGATGATGATGATGATGATGATGATGATGATGATGATGATGATGATGATGATGATGATGATGATGATGATGATGATGATGATGATGATGATGATGATGATGATGATGATGATGATGATGATGATGATGATGATGATGATGATGATGATGATGATGATGATGATGCAATATTTTGGCTCTGAATAAATTGTTTCAAAGTAGTCTATTTTTTCATCGTCAGCGGCTTGGATAACAATTAGCATCCCATAGATTAGGAATATTAACGATAGATAAATTGTAGACTTGCAGTTGACATAGTTGGAGGGTTGAATTGATGAGTGGATCTCTATAAAGTAATTACTATTAAAAAGAAATACACTTTCAATTGATTCATACAGGGGCTTACGAGGTTACTATAGAGGTTTAGAAGACTCTATGTGGGAAATATTTGTGTGGGCATTACACATTTTTGTGAACATTTTTGTGAAAATTACAGTCATACAATTCGCATTTTTTCACAATGATGATCGGTTGTAATTTTTCTTTTTACCTCTGTATGAAATAATATAAAATACATCTAAAATGACATAGGCCTGCACATTGTGTGACTTTTATTCAGTGTCACAGGAGGATATATATGTGTGTATCCTGTTGATTTTAGATTTGATTCTAGATCTGAAACGTAAACAAATCAGTGTATTTGAATTAGTTGAGATGATGCATCACATTACATTTCATCACCTGTTATTTTAGAAGTTGATAATTTTACTGGTCAAAATACATTGGTTTCATCTATATTTTTCGCAGCAATTTGGCTCATCTTAAATATAACCACTCCACGTGGACGAGAATATCCATATTCGAAGATTCCTATTATGTACTCTATAATTATGTAAGGTTAGCTATCTGTGCGATTTTTATCTGCTCTTCTATCTGGTGCTTGGATATTCTCACGTGTTGATACAAGTGACATGGTTAAACCTTTTTTTACCGATATTGAAGGCTACTGATTCTAGGAATTTGACCGAAGATCACCGAATCATTACCGATGATGTCAAGCAAAAATGTCGTCATTGACGTAGATAAAATTATCAAATCTGATAAAGTCACTGAAACGAGGCGCTGATGGTATTTGTACGGAGCTAATAAATAACGCCCTATTACATTGAGCTCAACACATGCGAAGCTGCTTGAAATTGTAATGCTCTCGGAAGCCAAAATTGAAAATAATCAATTTGGCTTCGGGAGGATAGCATCACAGCACCAGATGTTGACTATTACTCCAATCAAGAATATAATACTACTAAAAAACTAAAAACGATAAAAAAGGGTGCATCTGTCACTTTAAGTAGTATCAGATCCACCATTTTGTATCCAAGCGACTATCTTGATCCTTACTACTACAAGAGATTTTTTACTACAATCTCTGCTACTACTCTGCTCTGCAAAGCGAAAAGGCAGTATCAGCTTACTTGTAAAGTAAGCAGATACTGCCTGTTGGCTTTGTACGAGAGTACTCATTCATAGCATTTATTGTTTGAATGACGACACTCAAGTTTTTGTTATGTTAATGTATTTCTGGCATGTTGAGTTCTGTAATCTGGTGGTTAAAAGTACATTCATCTGAGTTGGAAGTTGAAATCAAACGCACTCAAAAAATCCAATTCAGTCACATAAACCAAATTCACTGACACAAAATCCCGATGCACTGCACCACACCATACACTATCAAAAAATATCATGGCATGACCGTTCGATTGCTTGTGTAAATTATTCAAGCTTCTTCATCGACTATGCCGGTGTATTGGTCTGTATTGTACATAGCAACACCCAGAGTATTAATAATAAGTGTGTTTACACTTTTTGCCAGCTTTACTTGGTAGTTTTGATCATTCTGAAGCTCACAATCCCAGCAGTCATACGCACGGAGACCAGTTTCTTAAGCTGATGCATGAAGTATAGTTACCAGCATGTAACCAGAAATTCTCTCTAGTGTATTTTGAATGTCACCCGTGCGGGTAGCTGTTAACTTTCTATTTGTGGCGGAGGGAATAGTGATTCCTGATTATGAAGCCATGACAGGTTTTATTCTTCATCTGTCTAATCCACCATGTCGTGACGTGGACACAAACAAGGAACTTAAACCATGTACTCTGTCCAGCCTGGAGGACTATCAGGGACTAAGGTATGGGGACCCAAGTTGTCCTGCAGCTCAAGGCCAGACGGGGTGTAAACATGGCTCGTACAATATGACATGTATGCCTCTGTCATTACAAGTTGAGTATTTATGTGCCTGTGCTGAAGTAAAGGGTGATCTTAACGCGGGAATCGCATGGAATGACACTTGGGAAGAAATCAGCGGGGACGAGTTGTCCTTCAAGCGCGGTCTGTGTGATTCACAAGCTGGCTGGTGTATGGATGGAATGTTCAAGATGAACCTGGCATACCTGATCAAGATGTATGCTCCCCTGGACACCCAGATCACGGCGTCTTCTGTATATAAATCTGCTTTTGCGAAGGAGAAAGTTAGCCTTAACCATATTTATGATTACGGATGTAGGTGGCTTAAAGCAAACACCAGTCACCATGGATCATGTTTGACTTCTTGCAGATCCGTGTAGCAGTTGGTGTTGTAATCGGAAAAAGATGTGATAATCCTGAAGAGTATGTGACGTCATTCCGCGTGTCCACATCCTATGATGGCGCCCCCTGGTCCTACATAGATGCTGACGATGTACAGGCTCAATGTGATGATCTCATCTTCACCTGGTGGTTTGGCAGGGAGGTCGCGGCACGCTGCTGGAGAATTGAACCCGTTACATGTAATAACTTTGCAGCTATGCAGGCTGAAATCCTGGGATACGCCTAAGGCATGTAAGGGGCGTACCCAGGATCAGACTAATACGTGAACCTATAGCGACTCACAATAATTTTAATGTCATATTTAGTGGTAATAAATATAAATCACAATAATGCGTTGTTGACGGCTGCCTAAGGTTTTTAAAACTATTTAATTTGTTTTGATATCAAATCCAGCCATTCAAAATCTGTGAAGCTCACCTTTTTTTTCATTTAACAAACTATGACTCCCGACCCCCCAGGAATCGGGTGATTATTTTGCTGTCATTTTCATATCTTTATCAGACCATGACCAGCATCATGACTGGGTTGTGTGCTCGCTATATTCTGGTATGATTATGCTTCTTTAAAAATAAATGACCAGTCCAGTCTTCTTAATATCCTCCAAATAACCAAATTTAATTATCATGATTAAGCTTCAAATCAACAACGCTAGCTATGATCATGTCTTTGCGCTAAATTAAAGGGACTGGCCCAGGCTAAAATCATCAAAAAGTGGGTGATTTTATTTTGGCTTCTTAATATGACCATATGATGTAAACATGTCCATAGACTAGAACTGCAAACGTTTTTTTATTTTTTGTGCTGCGCATTTATCAGTTAGGCTAGATAAAGAGACAAAATTCTCGATTTCTAATTATTGACAACCATGTCAAAAAATAAGAAATACGGGAATTTCGTCTCTATATCTAGCCTAACTGGAAAATGCGCAGCTCAAAAATTAAAAAACTTTTGCAGTTCTAGTCTATGGACATGTTTACATGATATGGTCATATTAAGAAGCCAAAATAAAATAACCCACTTTTTGATGATTTTAGCCTGGGCCACTCCCTTTAACCGTACATATATTAAATAATGAAGCCATCAGCTAACGTCCTTATCATGACATTTAAACAACGCTTGGGAATTAACTTTAAATTACGCTGAACTACCTGTACACATTTTTGTTCTTAAAGCGAACAGCTAACCCATGTATTTGTATTGTTTTTTGCTCGTTATTTCATTGCATGGTAGTTATGTAGGGCTTCTCACCAATAGGGGATTGGTGGGACCAGCCCCAACTCACTTCACTTCAGTCTCCATTCCCGTCGGGACGACGGAACACAAATAACTCCGTTAATTCATCTTTCGGTTCATTCTTGTTTATTCAGTCTAGACGTTGTAACAACTTTAGTGCACACATTTCCACGCAGAACGCGACAACAAAGCCAACGGCTCGGCGCTTGAGTCTAGCGAGACGTCTGCTCAACTCGGCAGCCTGGAAGTAAGTGGCGCGCATCGCTTGATGCCGCGCGATTCGAAATTAATTTCGTCAAAGGTCGGAAACGCCCGAACCAGCCCGAACGGTGAGACGTGGGTTCCCACAGTTACAAATACTCAGAAATGTCCACTGGAATGACGTCTTAATTCCCGACCACAAAATAACTTATTCTTAGAAGCTTAACAATTAACTATTTTACACATTATTTTGATTTTACATATTGCGATAATGTTGTTTAGCTAAAATAAAATAAAATAGATGTTTTCCATTAGAATTATTAATAAGCCATGCCTCTTCCATGATTCAACAATATTTAAGGACCTAGTTTTAGTAATAGAGGGACTCTAGTAATATAGTAGTTTAGGGACTCATCTCATCTTTTTGTCATCTCACCTGCTGGCCATTTACTCCGCTTTTCTTTTTTGCATGTATTCATTTCAATACAGTAATAATGTAGAGGGTGATAAATGGTGGATTTTTATTAGGCCTACCAATCTGTGGCGGGCTAATACGGTGAATGTAACTGATGTTATAATATAATTTTTTATTGCTGTACATTTATGTATAGACGTCTATTTTTGCTCTGTCGTACATTCCACTACAATACATTTTACACATTTTACGGGACAAATGGTCTACCTTCACATTGGTTTTTAAATATATGTTTTCTTTTGCTTATTTATATCTGTAATATACACACTTTTGTTTTTTTATTATCTGCATTTTGCATTATTCTGGTCCGGTTTCAGACTTGTTTTTGATTTATGTTCGCCACATGTCACCTGTATTATATTGATATCTAATCTTGATTCGCAATTGTATATTACATGTATTTGTTATTTTGCGTGGGTGTGTTTTGTATCTGTCCGGCAGACAGCACGTGCAGTAAAGACAAGTTTACCACTAAGCAATTACGATTAGTGGCCGTTTTGTTACATAAACCTCACAGATGAACAAAGTCTATATATTATCATTATTAGAGGGACTAGTATGAGTAGTAGACACACTGGTAGAGAGACAACTACCAGTAGTTGAGGGGCTCATCTCATCTCTTTGTCAAGAGGGGTCCATCTCTCCTGTTCGCCATTTACTATGGCTTTCTTTTTGTATGTATTCATTTAATCAAGTTATTATGTCGCGTGTGATAAATGGTGGATTTTTTCATTACAAATATGTGGTCAATGCGGTTAATGTTACTGATGCTATAATATAATTTTTGTTTGCTTCACACTTGTCTATTGACGCCTAATTTTGCTCTCTCATACATTCTTTTACAATACATTATACATTTTACACATTTTAACGCGACACACGACGTACATGTAGCTTCACATTGTTTTTAAGGGTATTTTGTCGATTACCAAATTATATCTGTATTATAATGCGATTTTTTAAAAACTTAACGCTTGTGTATGTATGGTATTATCTATACTATTAGTAAGCATAATTTTGATCCCGCTTCAGACTTATTCTTGACATATATGTTCGCCACATGTGACCTGTATTATATCGTCTTCTTCGCACTTGTATGTTATATGTATTTTAGTTGTCCATCTTTCACCAATAGTCTGTGGGATGATTTCCAAAAAGGGCTTGAAATTGAATCTGGTCGAACTCCACTCATAATTAGGTTTCTTGGTACCAAAACAAAGATAAACATCTTAACAAACAATCTGGAGGGGGGGATAAATTTGTCAAAATGATCTTAAAAGGGTAAACCGGGGTAAAATGTTCCGCCATTACCGAATATCATATTTCGTATCATTGTTTGACCAATATTACAGATATCGCCACAGATGAGGTGTCTATAACCAGGTTTTGATGGCCAAATAACATTATAAAGCCAGTTAAGGGCGGGTAGCTTGGTCAGAATTGTCCAAAAGGGCAAACTGGGACAAATTGTCCCGCTATTACCGAGAATTCTATTTTGTGTCATATCTCGGCCAATATGACGAATATCTTCACACATGAAGTGTCTATACCCATGTTGTGATGGTCAAATATTCGTTTAAAACAAGTTTGCAAGGTAGCAGATCTTCTAAGACAGTGCAGTATAAATGAGACAAAATTGCGTTGAACAACACCAGATTGGTATTGTTGTTCAGTGTACGTCCGCTTATTCATGTATTCACTTTAATTAGAATAATGGACCATATGGGATTATAACTTAATGATGTGGCATTATAATGTCGGAATAAAAAAAATTCAATAGCAATATGTGACATCATAATGTCAAAATATTGCACCATCATGTGAGAATATGTTAGTTTAATATCAAAATATTATAGTGTCCAGTTATATCCCTCTAATGCCAGGATGCTCTTGGTTGTCAAACATTTCTCATCCTCAGTCGGCAGCCGCCGTTTAGTTGACCTGATTCCATTATAACGTGTTCCATGGTAATATTTGCACAGGTAGCAGATGTTTTAATGCAGTGTAATATATATTATAATAATATTTTGGTCGACAACCGGTTGGGATTGTTGTCCAGTGTATTATTCACTTCAGAATACTGGACTCGGTGATTGCTCCCTGAAGTGTGGGCTCGCACAATCAATTGCTTCAAATAGTCCAGGCTGTTAGGGGTTTCTCTGTGTACTTTTGGAAGAAATTACCGTTTTTTGCCCAGATGATCAGTAACATGTACTCTTTCGATCCTGATATAGCGCAGTCAATTCTGACATTATTAACACCTAATTAACATGTAATTAGTATCCATAACTGGATAAATCTGCTAAAAAATAATATCTCAAGGACCAGTGGGTCGATTTTAATAATTTCAAGTTCTGTCATCTGTTTGATGGATAATTTACACAACAAAAATAGTTTTTAGATCATTCATTGTCAAGGTCACGTGATGTGTCGAGGTCAAAGGAAAAATCGAGGAAAATTGGCCAAATTCGGACATTAAATTGTGCATTTAAAATGTTTCAAGCTACCCAAAATTATTTGAAATATTATTTTAAAAACCCACTATCTGTAACCTCTCATTTGAGTGTTTAATTAACTATTTATCTAATAACCGGAGTCGTAATTGTTTGGACAAGTGGTCCACCCAGAATTTGTCTTTTTCGCACATGTCTTATAAATGGATCAACGTTATGATTTTAATTATTTACTTTTAATACACTGTGTATTTTAATGTTATACAAAATGTTATGCACTATTATATATCGCATAAAAATCAAGGTCAATCAATAACTTCAAGGTCAAAGTCAAGGTGATATTCGAAATATTATTGGAACTTGGTGGTTTTCTTTTGTGGTGGGCGTCTATGCCATGAATTAATCAATGTAGCATATTTAATGCCAATTTTAATTATATGATAGGGTTTATTTCAACGTGAAAGTATTTTTTATTTAAGCAATACAAAATAGATTCGATACTTGTAGGGCAAACGTGAATGGCAAAATAGCCCGAGTGGTGAGCTTTTCAATTTAACGATACAATCGATGAGGTAAAATATTTATAGGTTATTCACGCAAGTAATATTATCCTACTCGGACCTTTAACGTTTATCAATATTTTGCATATTTATACATTGCTAAAAAGCAAATATGACAGCTACTACAGGCTCTGGGAAACAGCACTAAACTGGAGATGCTACTCAAATGTGTGCAGCGTTTAAATTGAATCTTTGTGTTCCATTCTTGATAATCGTCATTATGCTCAGTGATCCTAGGTTCATAATATTGTTTTCTGATCGAAACCTGTAAGGACAGTTTTTATTGTTTTAAATCACAAAATTTCACTAATAATAAGTGACTTACACGAACAAAGTAAGTTTGAAGGAGAATTGTGTGCTAATCAGCCTTGATGAAAATGTGTCATTAATGTGCATACTGACATTGCAGGGTGAAGATAAAGGGTCTGTATTGCTGATGAGTGTGAAAAAAATATTCAAACATTTAACATGTTAAAGCGTTCCGATGGTAATCCAACAAACCAAAATACTCGCTGATAAATTCAATAGATAACACCTCTCCTCCAATCCCCAGAAGGTGTGATAAAATTTGCCTGCAAAGCAATGAGTTATAGCTGATATTAAAGATGTACATTGCATTTAAGTTTCATGAAAGCACTGCCGATTAGCTTCTCAAGTATGAAAATACATAGGGCCTACAAACCTTTCCAAGACTGACATGAGATGAACAGAAATCCATCTTGGTTGCCAGTTTGGATGATGGTGCATGTGATCATATCAAGACATTCCTCAACGAGTCGATGCTATGTTGATTTATTGGGCTGAAATGGTTCCCCCAAGACCAACATACAATATAATATATACAGTATCTAATTTCCATGAATATGTACCAATTACCGTCATTCGCCATATGTTGAGCGAGAACTCTCTTCTATAAAGTGTGATGGTGTTGTTAGAGATACTGAATGAAGTGCGAAGGCTACAACACTGTCTAACCAAGGATGGATGGGCGGACCAAGACAACACCAATAAAAAGACAATTTTCATATAAACTATGATTTATTTCAGAGTAATTAAACCATCCTTTTTTTATTTTATTTTTTAGCTTTCCTAGCTCTAATCATTATTTGAAAAAACGTATTATTTCCATTAATGAAAAATAAACAGTGGTTAATTCTGACAAGATGCATGTAGCGCACGACTTCCCGCTACATTGCATTACATGGATATGTCATGTCCATGATGCGTGTTCTCTCCACATTCCATGTTATTATATGGGATATGATAACACCTCTTTCATCTCAAAATAGGTGGAATATCAGCATAATAGAAATGGTCAGCTCATTTCACCCTACCACATCCCTTTGCAGTCCTATATGTAGCGCTTGGCTCAGTGTCCATTGATGACACCAAAATCATTGAAGAACTTGTTGTGTCTCTTTATTCAAAACCGTGTCATCATTGTAAGGATGCAAAACAGTCTTATCCGGAGTGTCTTTGCTTATTTCGCCCTCGCAGCCCAGAGTGTGTGGCAGTAGTGTGATATTCAGTTTATGTAGGCCTAGCCTTGATTCTGGCATGGCAAATACTATAAACCTTTCTCCATTCACCAGTGGGAATTCTCTCTTGCTGACCTGACATATTTATGGTTCGTTGTACATGTTGTGGAACACAGAGATTTAAACCTCGATAGGCCTATGTGAGAGGAGCTCTCACACTTAATCAAAGTGAGATTGCTAAATCAAAAAAAAAAAAAAAAAAAAAAATCAGCTTCGATTTTTTCCTTCCAGCGTGAGATTATTAACATGGCTTATTTTACACTTCCCTTCCCTTGCGAGTATGTGGGCACATGCTATGGACGTTCTATTACCCCGCAACCCTTGTCCAAGGCAATAGAAAAAACGTCGAAGTTAGAGGTTCCTGCAGGTTACACCCAGGGCACACGACGTTGTTGCGACGTTGAATCAACGTTAATGACGTTGATTCAACGGCGCATCAACGTCATGTGTCCATTGGGTAATGCTTTCTAATAAAGGTTGTATGCACAATTGATTGTGTTTGACAAATAATAGATTCAAAATAATTTGCCATGGTCGTAAGCCCTACAAGTATCGAATATATCAATTGCTTAGACTAAATTGCACTTTTGCATTGGCACTTACCCACTTATATAATTAAATTTGACTGATTGATTATTTTCTTGCGTCAGAAGGGAGTACGACGAAAAGGAAATCATCTGGTCTCAAATCTATTCCAAATTTCATTTTAATTTTGACCTTGAAGTTTGTTTGACCTTGACCTTTATGTTATATGAAATAGTGCAGAAATGTGGAACATCATTAGAAATGTTTTAAAATAAACTAATTGAAATAGACTGACTTATTCCTCAGATGACGATCCATACATGAGGCATCTGTGGTATAGCCAACCCATGAGTAGATCACTTGTCTAGCCCATAATGTGCCCGGTTTTAGAGATACAGATTACATTATGCCACCAAATTAAAGATTTTAGATTCGTGTATCACGTTTTTTAATGTGAAATAGTTATATGTATTTTGAAAAAATTGATAGGAACTTTTTTGGTCAGAATTTTTTTAATTTGCTCACATCTGACCTTGACTTAGCCGCATCACGTGACCTTGACCACTAATCACCTCAGGAATATTTTTATCGTGTAGACTATACGTTAAATAAATAACACAACCCAAGATCATTAAAATCGCTCTACCAGTTGAGATTTTATTTTTCTCGTATTTTTCAGTGGTTTTGCTTATTATGGATACTAACTAGATGTTAATTAGGTGTTAATCGTGTCAGAATTAACTGCGCTATATCAGGATCGAAAGAGTACATGTTACTGACCATCTGGGCAAAAAATTGTAATTTCTTCCAAAAGTGCACACACTCGCCCTATTTTGACCCTAACAGCGTGGACCAAAATAGTTTATGGAACACGAAGATAAATGGGCATTACAGACACGTGTTTATTCTTTTCACATGATATGTTATGACGTCCTTAGATAAAAGTAAGGTGGGTAGACCACACACCATGTCCCCACTTAAATGCAGATGTGGTTGATGTGAGATGTGGTTAATTGTTTTAGTCTTTTAAAATCTTCATGCGAGGTAAAACACACAAGGTAATATCGTTCTATCGTGGCATGTAACAACATTATAGCTAAATGTGTTTTGGTTTTAATGTGTGAAATATGTCATTTTTGCCAACTACATATATTATGTCATTAATAAGATGTTTGTATATGTGGAGTGCTCCAAAATAATAAAACCGTTGTAGTTTGCAGTGCTGAATAATGTGTGACATAGGAAAACATTTCAGTCATTCAAAACTAATACAAGTATCCGTCCACATACAGACGGTACATTACAATTACGATTGTTACATAAACCTCACAGATCAAGAAATGTTTATCCCAAGACGTTAGAACTAATTTACTGAAATTATATTTTAAGTTGTGTCTCGCTACCTCGATCCACAAATTTAAAAGTGAATGAATGTGGTTTGTGTAATTTAAGTCACAACTTATATCATCTGTGTTTCAAGATTTCACACTATCTTACTTTTAGCAACTGTTTATGTTGTTTATGTTTATTTGACTTCCAGTTAAAAACATGCAAAAATGGTACATTATAATTATTATTATCATTTTTTGAACATGTTATTAACTTTGGTTGACGGGAACAGGTCGAGACGAACTCTACAATGCCTGTCAACCATATAAGTGAATTAAAAATTATAGAATAAAATAATATCCATTGTTTAAAATAGCAATAGCAATTTAAAAATGTACATAGTATAGATTATAAAGTTTACGATTTGTACACATAAAATAAAATAACCGACAATTGTCTGTCATCTGTTTCCCGCACCAAAACCAGAGATAAAATAGCTACACTGTGCTCTACACCGTGTAGCAAAAATGGACACTCTGGAAAGCGTAGAAGCCTAATTAAAACCTCTAAATGCTTTAGTTGTCTATTATATCAAAGGACATACAACTAGGATATGTGAAAAGGAAAAACAGTAAAAACTTATGGCACTCTTAATTTTAACATAGGCCTACATACATCCCTAAATAAAAGTAATACTATAAACCTAGAATACATCTACTGACGTCAGCTCATATAGCCGTCGCGCAGCCGAAATATGCTGAGTAGTACCACATATGCAATATTAGACTGGAGGAAAAACAATCCCAAACTCAAGAAGTAAATCAGTTGATTAGAGATCTTTGAAATTCAGCATAAGGACCCACCTGGTCTGGAAACAAAGGCTACTGAAAAATCACTAAACCTTAAAATAAAACAGAAAAAAAAACAAATAATAATTTTGAGGGGAACAGCCATCCATGCCATGTGGTAACACTCTAAGTCAGATCATGACAAGCGTGATCATGTAGAGTGATGTCGGTCTGCTCCGAGCAGTATCAGAGACTGTCTCCGGCCTGAATTCGAGCCAGGCAGACAACACAATGCAACATTCGCAGATTATCGTTCATAGGTCGATCACTTAAGGTGCCATTTGTGCTAAATATATAGATATATATTCAATATACGAGTATAAGTAAGGCGGGGCGGTTTGTCATCTGCCAACACATGCGTATCGACAACGGAGCCCTCCGTCCCTAGTCATGAGTGGCTGGTGACAGCTCAAATAGCCGTCTCACAGCCGATTCAAATTGCACAGGTAGTTTAAGACACAAAATGTTCCGCTATATTCGACAATTTACACAAGCACAAGCCAGGCTCCAGGTACATCGATTATTCACATCAAATAAGTTTACCATGGCGAGATATAATTCATTCAGGTTCTTCTTAAAAATCTGCAAGCTACTAGCATCTCGGATAACAAAAGGTAAAGTGTTCCATAAGCGAGCAGTGCGATAAAAATAAGTACATTGGAACTGAACAGTCTTGAAATGAGGTAATTTGAGGCCATTATGTGGACAAGCTAACTCAAAATTACTAGAGTAATCACAAGATAGTTTACCGTGAAGGTAGCTGTATAAAAAACACAAGTCGATTATTTCTCGACGGAAGCACAAAGGCAAGATAGATAATGCTGTGCATCTTTCGTGATAGGGTGAAACATAATCATTGAGAATGAATTTTGAAGCTTGACGTTGCACCCGTTCTAATTTGATTATGTCTTTAACATGATTGGGATTCCACATCGGACTACAGTACTCAAGAATACTTCTGACATGGGCCAAATATAATTGGCGCTTAACTTTGATGAAACAGTTTTCACATTCTCACACCAAGATAATTTACTAGTGATGGTTACTCCAAGATCATTAAATTCAGTTACTCTAGATGAGATATTATTATCAATGGAGTAGTCAAAATCTATTTTTACTTTACGGCATATCGACATGAATTTACATTTTGATATGTTGAAGTTCATTCTCCAAATTTTGCTCCACAGAAACAGTGCATTAAGATCATTCTGAAGGGAAAGTACATCTTGTCTTGACTTTATATTCCGATAAAGTTTGGCATCGTCAGCATATAATTTCATAAATGATATACAAACATCGCAGATATCATTTATGTATAAAACAAATAATAGTGGTCCAATAATGGAGCCTTGCGGTACACCTGATGTTACAGGTAAAGGTGATGATACCTGACCTTCTATCATAACTGACTGATACCGACCTTGCAGATAATTTTCAATCCACTGCAATAAGTTACTGTCTGGTTTGAAATAATATTGAAATGCTTAATATTTGAGTTGTGGTTTCATGAACTTCACGGAATAGGGCGTCATGACATATTGCCACAAACTCATCCTTACTCGCATTCCTCCACATGCAAGTATCTGACAACCATAGTTTGTAACATAAAACTATGAAATATAAATGCACTAGTTAACGAACGACGACGATGACGATGACGGTGACGACGACAACGACGATGATGACGATGATGACGGTGATGACGACGACGACGACGACGATGACGACGAGGACGACGACGAGGATGACGATGACGAAGATGACAAGATGACGATGATGACGATGACAACACCATGTCAACACCAAGCAGAGGTATAGTGATCATTGGTGAAAATTGCTCATTTGATAGGCGGGTTTCTTGGATTTGACCTATAGGTAGCCAAAAAAAGATGTGGTCACTGCTGATGATCTATCATTTTTATGGCGCTTAAAGGTATGGTCAACTGTCAAAATTCGCGGGACAAGGGTCCCCCAGAATACAATAGTGCCCGTGGGTAGGCCAAGGCCCTATTCCATAATAATACTAAATATGCGTTTCATACATAAAGCCTCATTAAGAGCAAGTTCTCAAATCACAGCAAGTTCATATATACTTGAGCGACATCTATGAGTAACAATTCCGTCGAATCTCAAAGCCCTTAGTCCTGGATCTTAGCTGGGCCTTGCTTTGCAAACCAACTGACTGTATTACTGTGGGTATTTCGAAACAGGTTGACCCCACGCTTGTACCGAAGAGGACTTTCTCTCAAACATTGTACATTCTCCAATGTTGGTTCAATGTTGGGCCAGCGTCGCAGACGTTGGCCTAACATTAATACAGCGTTGGATGAGTGTCTCGTTGGAGTAGTATCCAGTCTTGTAATCAGGTTACTTCATCAACTACACTGTACTGTATGCTGAAGGCTTACACGCATGCGAGTTTAGAACGTGACTCCATCTTTAATAGCAGCCATCGTGTCTATTAACTTCTATATGAAATTGAAACGCACAAATAACAATTCCAATGGAATCAGTGTATTGAAATTATTCACAAATCGTGTATCACATTAGATTATATGTGTATTATACAAAACATTAGGCATTCAAGATGGCCGACGGCGGCCAGTTTGAATATATGTAAATAATTTATGCATATTTAAACAACTTCCATGAATATTTTGATCTAATGACTTTAATAAAATATTTCTTTTGAATGCTTTGTGGCAGCCATTTAGAAAAATCGGCATTGTGTGGAAAGCACACACAGAAAAATATATTTAGCAGCTGTCACGAAAAATTCGGTTTTTACCTATTTTTTCCGGAATGAACCCTAATGTTCCTGGACTGTCTAGACAAATGTCAGTCTTAAGCTGACACTTGATATTAAAGATTTTTTTAGTATAACTCTTTCTACCCAAGTAATTTTAAAATTTACGTCATCGTAGTAAAAATATCATATTTAACCAAGTGACCAAGGTTTGATGTTGGCCCGCAGCCTGCGAAGCGAGTCCTGATATAAAACAAATTCACCAATAATAAAAAAAGCTAGCGATTATGAAGCTTAAATCTTCGAATGAATAATTTCCATAGTAGCTTCATGTTTGTAACGTATGATCATAATAATGGGGTAAGCGGTAAATGCTCCCTCCAAAAGTGAGTAGTGAGCAGACCTGTGATCTCGGAACATTTCACTTATTTCAGTCCGCTGTGAAAATATGTCCAATCCACAAAATTCGATATAATTATGATGTGGTCAGTACTACAGTATCATTTTGGGGGAATTGGCTTAGAAATTCCCACCGGAAAACTGATATGCGAGATCGAATAGATCATTCTCATCAGCGTTACTATTTCAGGAATCATACGTATGTGTTTATGCTACCAAAAAGAACTATATCAGTTTAGGTCTCTGAGAAATTCCGCCCTAATTCACACAAATATGAACGTGAGCCCCGTTTCAAATGTAAACATTTATTCAACAGATGGCGTTTTTTCACAGCTCCTCTGCTTCAATTCACTCTCCAGACGTCGCGCAAGTCAATATTCCCAGATGATTATGTACTGACGGTTATATTTCTAACTACAGGTGTAGGAAATATTCATCAATATTTGAGTTTGCCATGGCAAATAGCTCGCTTGATTGTACAGTCACTGACTGAAAAATAAAATCCAGTATAGTTTGGCGAGATAGAAATGCTGGAGGCATAATTATATTTATATGTCAAGTGTGATTGTTATCTCCATATTTCAAAAATGGTATGAATTCATTTAGAATCAGTTTTTTCTCTATAAAAATATAAATCGCAGTTATTATCAATTACAAATCAGTAGAGAATGAGAAAACAGATGACACCAATAGACAAAATAGTCACTGGCGTGGACGCGACCGAGGAATAAAAAAAAAGAATATAATAAACTCAATAAATGTAATTTATTACTTGCATCAAATCACCAATTTGAGATATATATGTATTTCGCTAAGATTTCATGTTTGGAAGTAGGCCTACATGTTAACATTTCAACCAAATTATTCAATAGGAATTTTTACTCACTTAAAGTTGTGTTTCGCTGACGCCATCCAGAACTTCAAGTGAGCGAAAACTATTCAGATTTGACAAAATGGAGGTCAACGATTTTAAAATCTTGTTGATTATTATCACGTTTTTTCTTTAACATGTTTAAAAAATGGTATTTAATGTGCTAATTAAAAACTGAAAAAACGAATATAATCGGGACCGGTGGTTAAATGGTTAAATGTGTACATACTGTATTATCCAGCTAGTTTACCTTGATTGACAATCTTCTTGTAAATCGAAAGTTTTGTTTTGTGTAGCATTCAATAATTATTACGTTTAGTAGAACTATAATAAATTGTGTGTCACTATCACTGTACAACTTAAAATAAATAATACTAATATCGATTTTACAGTTATGCATATAATATATTTATTACAATTTATTACTCGGAGGCCTGTAATTCTGGTATTGAGTGAATGAGTGAATGAATGAATGAATGAATGAATGAATGAATGAATGAATGAATGAATAAATGAATGAATGAATGAATGAATGAATGAATGAATGAATGAATGAATGAATGAATGAATGAATGAATGAATGAATGAATGAATGAATGAATGAATAAATATGTTTTTGACCACTTTTGTGCACATGCTAGCCAAGCGAACCTCATGAGGATCGGGAGATGAATCAGATGACACATTATTCTAACCATCGCAGTCTGAGGCAAATCTCATTAGGTCTTGATTCCTGTGGTTTTCCAGAATAATAACAGGATAGGAAGGAAACATGGTGCTTTTTAAACATGAATAACAGGGCCCAATATATTATGTGAAAGTGTGTGCTTTAATGGCTTATTTTAGATTGCCAACAATGTGTTCCGCAGAAAAATACAACTGCGTGATCACGATTATTACAGTGGACTACATCACGCTCACCACCCTTGGGCCGCTGCCTCCCTTTATTTGTGCGTTCTGTTTTATCCATCGAAGTGTGTGAGTCTATGATTAGCTATGTGAGCTCTGACTGCCAATGGGATCTGATTGGCCTACATAATTTATATTTGTGAGAAGATGTCACTGAGCACCTTGTGAAATCACTTTTGTATTTGCGTTGGTCGGAGAGACATCACTATACTTGTGTGAGTGGTGGTGTAGCTGTTGGAATGAATAAATAAAACGTCTATGTGCCTGAAAATATTGTGTCACTTATTCCTCAAATAACTTCTAATATCATATGATCACCCACCATTCCTGGTCATTTGATACTAGCCCTAGGATTTAGGGAAGGGCGAGTCGCCATCATAAAATTTTAACCTCCTACTTAGTTACACTGTCATTCTGACACAGGATCCAAAACTCGTTTACTCTCGGTTATGGATGCTCCCAACCAAATTGAAACTATATGCGTGGGTGGGGAAGAAACATGTTGTATATTTCAAACTTTGATATCCAGCAGGGGAGATTTCGACTCTTAAAATGTTACCATATTTTGATTTAAAAACAAATTGACGCATAAATAAAAAAATATTTATTTATTCTTCATCAGACCTCTTTTTTAGCCCTAGTTGGCCAAACATATTACAAATAACAAAACGTCTTGATTTTAAATTAACCGAGTACAAAACGAAATGTATACCATCAATTTTTCTTTAGATATCTGTGCAGATTTGGCTTTATCCATCGTTTTAAAAAAAGTAGTTCAAGCTTTGTGTGAGGCACACTCACTGACTCTAATGCTACAGTAGCCGGTTTAGAACAATTATTTTGTTCCTGTATTTCGTGCCCACGAAATAGTATTTGTGCCCAAAAAACAGTACTTCGTGACCACGAAATAGTAATTTGCGCCCTCCATATGGTATTTCGTGCCCACGTAAAATAGTAATTCTTGCCCACGAAATATTATATGGGTAATAATTTAACGGGAGTCTACACCAAGTCTAAATTAAAAACGGCACATTGAAAAATAATTGTAACCCCCCCCCCCCCCATGGTCAGACGTCATTCCGTAATGGTCAATCTGTAAATTAATTCCCATATATAACAAGTTTTGAAGTTTCGTTGTAGCAGTTTAAGTGTATCCTAGTTTCATCATACCAGGGGTAGGTTGAAGCTTTAGTTTCAATGTATCGTGGGGACAATTTGAAACTAAAAACAGCCTCGTGACCCCCTCTGGTTTCAGATTAGCCCCAGGGTATGTCCCTCATGTAAAAAGTCAAAGAACTACAGGTTACAACCCCCCCCCCAAAAAAAAAAATTGGGAGATGCACATTTTCAAAGATAAAGATATTTTTCGTCATTTGAAGTTGAAAATCGCGTTAGCAATTCCAGCATAAAATGAATGAGAAATATAAGCACTTCAGCATCACAAGGTTTAACTTCCTGAGATGTTTGATGAGCTGCTTTCACTTCAGCATCACAAGGGTTAACTTCCTGAAATGTTTGATGTGCTCCTTTTACTTCAGCATCACAAGGGTTAACTTCCTGATATGTTTGATGTGCTCCTTTTACTTCAGCATCACAAGGGTTAACTTCCTGAGATGTTTGATGAGCTGCTTTTACTTCAGTATCACAAGGGTTAACTTCCTGATATGTTTGATGTGCTCCTTTCACTTCAGTATCACAAGGGTTAACTTCCTGAGATGTTTGATGTGCTCCTTTCACTTCAGTATCACAAGGGTTAACTTCCTGAGATGTTTGATGAGCTGCTTTTACTTCAGTATCACAAGGGTTAACTTCCTGATATGTTTGATGTGCTCCTTTCACTTCAGTATCACAAGGGTTAACTTCCTGAGATGTTTGATGAGCTCCTTTCACTTCAGCATCACAAGGGTTACCTTCCTGGGATGTTTAATGAGCTCCTTTCACTTCAGTATCACAAGGGTTGACTTCCTGGAAAGGCAGTATCTGTTTATCTGCTTATTTTACGCAGATACATCCTTTAACCTTTGCTGAGAAGACCAGCCACTATGATGCTAAGCATGAGAAAATTACTTCAGCCATGTCCAATCAATGATAATTGTCAGAACGCGGCCTTCTCATGAATGTTAAACCATTACACCTGTATTAGGCGAATGCCAAGGTGAATGTCTACTTCTAAGGTGAGAATAGCATGCACATTGTGCGTCACAGGGTAGTAGTTAGCACCGCCGCATTTCACGCTGGAGTTCGGGATTCATTTCCAGGTTTCAGCTGTTTGAAAGAAGCAAACATGTGCCTTCCTCTATCCACTCGTAAAACTCAGTATTGTGGGACCCTCTGTGACCGAGAAGTAGCGTGCTCTGCCTCAGACCTCCAGTGTTTGAATTTTGAATACTGTGTATGGAGGACATTGTCATCTCACTCATCTCGCCATCCTCAGGAGGTTCTCCCGGCCCAGTTTAGCCTGTATGTGCACAAAAGTGGCCTAAAGCCCGATTCATTTCATTTTGTTGCGTCACAGCACCGGGTGGACTATTAATGATAGAGGTGCTTACGTTATTTCGCTGCTACGTGGACACAAACAAACGTATACTTTGTACCCTGACTAATCGAGAAGATCACTAAAAAAACTAAAAAAGAAAAAGTAGGTGTGTAATTCGACCACTTTACAAAGTAATCTGGGAAACGCAGTGACATGACCGGATAACATTTTAAATGTTATATAAGTCCCCCTCTTCCATACTTCATTGTATTAGATTTCTAACATTGCAGGTCAAGGCTTTTTAAGTTTCACAGAGATAGACACATCCGTTTGTATCCAAGGGAATGGAATGTCGATATGACATGTCTCTTTTATCGTCTCACCACACATAATACCGCTCCCATAGACTTACATGTATTATGTCCCATACGCTTGGGCCTCCTAGCATTTTAAGTGATAAATATATATAAACCTATATATATATTTGTTGAATCATCAGGACATACTCAATATAAGAAATAAAAAAGGGTGCTCAAAGGTCTTAATTTTTTTCTATTTTCAAATGCAAATGTTATGTCCTCATCTACTCAATCAAAATGATATCAATTTATTATTTAAACCCAAGCCTGTTGTAAATCGCCACATTAAAAAAATTGCATCTCTCTCACTATTAAACCTGTTTAATGATATGCGAGTATGAATTTGTGTGGTGAGACCTTAAGGCAAAATACATTTTATAGGAATTTGTTTTTTCGTGTGATCTGAAAAATTAATTCCATTCCGTATTATAAGAGAAAACCTTGTTCAATTCTGATGATTAACAAATTCACAAACACAAATTGAAGCTCGCCTGTTTCCTACTAGATGTCGAGAAATGGTTTTTGGTAAACCATAGTTTCTCTTTCTTGGAGGTATGTCCACCAATTGTCTATTTTTTTCAGATATTCAACTTGATCTTATGCAATAAACGATGGTATTTTTATAAAATTGTGCTCCCCTACATTATTTACACAAAATGCAAGGCATAGATAATAAAGTGAGATAAATCATGCTAGGAAAGTGATCGAAGTCAGTTGAACTTATAACTGGATTGGTGCTATATCGGCGAATTCTGGGTGTATAGGCAATACTTGAACATTCATCATTCAGTTTCTTTAATTGTGTAACAAAAACTGTCAAGATGATTTTTAGTTGCAAATGGGCTTACTACTATTGACAAAAAAATTAGCAATGGAAATCATCTAGGTGAAGAAAACTCGCTGTGGGCTTGAAAAACAGTTTTCAGAGACGAGCACATTATCGTCTCACCACCCACGTACAGTACCGCTCCCATAGAGTTGCATGTATTATGGTCCATACGCTTGGGCCTCCCAGCATTCTTTAAGTGAAAAAATGATATAAACCTATATATTTTTTGAATTATCAGGACATACTCAATAAATATAAAAATTAAAAAGGGTGGTTAAACGTCTAGATTTTCTTTATTTTCGCATGGAAATGTTATGTCCTCATCTATTCTGTGAAAGTTGCCAGTACACGTAAGCTATCGTATGCAGCTTGTTACTCCCATATCCGTTATGTTTACTTACGGCGTTGCGTCATAGTGAATAAGCCTATATGTCGAGAAGGATGGTGGCAATTTAATGTCTCTAGTCAAAACAAAATTCAATAGACCACGAAATGGTTTATAATCTTTTTTGCGCAAAAATGAAATTAAAGTATGTTCCAGTACACCAAATATAAAGTACAATTTATAGCATCTTGTTAAAATATTGATATATTAGATGTAATGGCTTGTATGGCGTAAACGCGGGATTAACTTAATTATGTGCGTGGTAAGTGTTAAACAATTGACTGATCCACAGCCCGATGTTTATCTGACAGTAATGGTGCTAATACTTGAATAAACATGTTTATTATTTGACTAAGTTTAGAAAACATCAGTATCGGTATACGGATGTATGCTCTATTTAAAAAAAAATCACCAAGCAGAATTGTATGTTACGTTATTAATTCCAAAGTGCAAACGATCTATGTTTTGTCAATTTAGAAGCCGGATTCTTCCTTTAGCAGTAGCGACGGACAGATATCGTAATGTACCTGTGATGATGATGATGATGATGATGATGATGATGATGATGATGATGATGATGATGATGATGATGATGATGATGATGATGATGATGATGATGATGATGATGATGATGATGATGATGATGATGATGATGATGATGATGATGATGATGATGATGATGATGATGATGATGATGATGATGATGATGATGATGATGATGATGAT
>OZ024903.1:97432870-97450370 GCA_964017125.1 Flabesymbios commensalis | reverse complement strand
AAGCTAAATAGTGGTCTTTGTATTGGGGATGTTAAACTTGAATCATTCGCGTATGCGGATGATGTAAGTTTGTTTAGCTCAACTGTAACAGGTCTGCAAAACTTAGTTGATGCATGTTATTACTATTCCAAAAAGTGGAGAATTAATTTTGGTATTAAAAAAACAAAGTGTATGACAGTTGGTGTAAACAAATTTAAAAATGAGCCCCGCTGGAGACTGGGATTTCAAACCATGGAAAATGAAATCACACTAGAAATGCTGGGGGTACTTTTCTCTAGCGATGGTCACTCTAACCCGCATGTTCACAAAAGAATCATGAAATGACGCAGAACATTTTATAGTCTGAGTGGCTATGGTATATCTTTTCCAGGATTCAATGTGGATATTAAAAATAATATATGGGATAGCGTGTGTGTGTCGACATTAAAATATGGCCTGGAAAAAATGTACCTCTCAAATACTCAAATTAAAAAGTTAGAATCTCTGCAAGGCACTCTTTTGAAATCTTCACTTGGCCTGAGTATACCAGTATACATAGCCACCATTCAAAATTAATTCGTGCTTTGAACGTAGCTACAGTTGGCGAAATTATTAAAAAAGCAGTATGTGGTTTATGGAACATAATTTTTATGGTTGACTCTCCGATAAGAGATCTATGTTCACATTTCATGGCCGGATACATTGTCTGTGGTAAAATATGTCCTAAAACCCTATTTTCCAGAATTTTAAATATAGGTGTTTCCCCGTTACTATGCACTCTTAATGCGAATGTATATAAATCGCCAAAGATATTTTTAACCTGTGGCATTGAAGAGTCCCTTGCCAATATATTGACGGACCCGACAATCCAATCTAGGGAATCTGTATCCCATATACTTTTACGTCTGCTTACAAGATATTAATCAGTATTAAATAATATTCTATTCTGTGTTTTAAATGTATCATGTTTTAACTGGTAATATTTTTGTATTACATTTGTATGTTTTTAATGTGTAACCTAATCTGATATGTATGTATACTGTATCCAGCTTGGAGGTTGAATAAATAATAATAATAGTCAGAGTATACCTAGGGTATAGTCCAGACTATACCCGGGTAAAGTCCAGTCAGGAGGGGTGGGGGTATATTCTAGGCGGTTACACCAGTATAAATACTGCTTAGGCCTAGAAAAAAAAATTAATAAAAAAATTGAAATTAATTATTTTTTCAACAGACGGGCCACTAGCCCTTTCATTTCAAGCGATCCTTAGGCATTCATAATCATATGGAAGTCTAATTAAGCTGCAAATTTCTTTTCAACAGCTTTTCATATTCAGAGAATAAAATTATAGTTCGAGATGGAGATCAAAGATACGAGGATAGCAAATGGCTTATTTCAACACCTCTTTCTTTAAACGACCCTTGGAATCCCAAGGTCATCAAATTCAATTTCAGCTTTCCAGGTTCCAGTCCTCCTTTCCACCCAGACATTTTGTATACAGAAGGAATTGGTAGGCTAAAAAGGACTCACTAACAAGAGATCCTAATGCCATTATCTCACTCTCAGCACCCTTCGGGTGCTAGGGTTCCACACACTGGATTTCAGGTGTTGAGCGAAGCGAGAAATAAAATGAATCGGGCTATAGGCCACCTTTGTGCACACATAGGCTAAACTGGGATGGTGAGGTGATTCTGTCCTCCAGACACAGGATTCGAAATATAAAAAAATAACCAGAGGATCTTTTTGACACATTTTCGCAACAGTAATGCTATGATATGATACAAAACAAAAAATAAAAACTATTGCAGTGGTTATTACCTTGTTAATTTATGAACACTAGTGATAAATGAAATATTGTGGGGCACAACATTGTGGAGCATATATAGACTGGGAGACTGTTAGTTTTTTCAGTTTGCTTGACACAAAAAGTGGTAGAGATGTTAGAGAAATATCTCCAGAACATTGTTAGGGGAGGTGTAGGAGTTTCCAGAGGCAGCTAAGTACTTCAAATGAGGGATGTTGAATGGTACCCTTGAGCCCAAAAGACTACATTTTTAACCCCAGGTTATTAAAAAATCCAAACCACAATTAACAATTTTTAAACCACTGTCTATCCGATTGATCTTTCATTAAAAATAAGATTTTTTCACAGAACGTAATTCAACCCTTAGAGCGCTGAAAGTCAATATTTAAAAAACCTGAAAACGTAGAATGTAATTTTGCCGTTTCCTGTACATTTGTATGAATATGATAATGCTAATGTCTGTTGACTTTATTTGGTACATCGGTCATCTGGTACCACTATATGAAATTAAAATAATCCCACATTGTTGTATGAATGAATTATGAGGTCAAAAGAGTGGATGGGGTACTCTCACTAGTTACATTTTTTTACCCCTTCTCATAACATAATCGTCATTGCTATAGTTATAAACGATTTTAATACCACTCAGGCCACATTTTCTTCTTGGAATATATTCAGGATGAAACGTATGTGAAGTTTAGATTTTTTTGTTAAGCATAAACGCACTCTTAGAGCGCTGAAAGTCAATATTAAAAAGAAACTTAACACTGTTAGTATTATGTAACGTTTCCGTTTCCTATACATTTGTATGATTATGGGCATTCTAATGTGTGCTAACATCAGTTGATGCATCTGTCATCTGGTACCACTATATCAAATTATAAAAAAAATACTTTGCATGTTGCATGAAGGACTTATGAGGTCCAAAGTCCGGATGAGGTAATCTCACCGGCTATATTTTGTCGGCCCCTTGTAGTAACAAAATCCTATTTTTATAGTTATAGTTATAATAGTAATAAACGGCTTTAATACCAATACGAAACATATCTGAAGTTAAGATATGTTTGACGATATAAATCTAACCTTAGAGGTCATCAGCTGCTGGGGTATTACAAAATGTTCTCTGTTCACCAAGACGTAATATTTCGGTTTCATGTGTAGCTGTACGGATATGCGCATTGTATCTTGTGTTTGTTGGATTTGTTATATCTATGTGTCTGAAAATGGGAAACCATGACCGAGCTGTCACCTTGAGGGTGTATGAAGTCAAATGTCAGGATGGGGTACTCTCCTAACTACGTCAAATATGTATCAGTATAGTATAGGACTTAGCCTTCACGAGATCAGTGGGTAACCTGAAAAAGAAATAGGGGTGTAGGCTGATCTAGTACCGTTTCCTCCATGTATAGGTGCCTTATACCCTTTCTGATATAAATATGTTTTACTGGTGTAAGCCTTATAACCATTATGATGTCATCATACCTAACCTTCTTTTTATTTTTTTATCAGTATGTGGCATTAGTCTCTTTTAAATATGATGTCTGGGAACAATAGTTGCTTTACCGAACCACTCTATGCCAATAAATGTTGCTTTAGAAAGTGTGTCACGAGAAACGTCTTGACACTTTAACCTTAGAAAAAGTCAGTGATTGTTGTCCCTAGCTATGTGCTGTTGGTGGGGAAGGACTTCTCAAATTTAACAGACTTTCTAAGCTGATAGCTCACTGGATGTCTGCATTATATGTTCACAGTATCATATATTTTGTAAATGCTAGAAAGTACATAAAGGGGGCCTACGTATAATTAGAAAAAAAATATATAAATACCTCATAAAATCTAATTTGCTAGTATGATCAAATTTTATCATGTACTATTTTAGTATGAATATATATTTTCTAAATTAACAAAACATTATCTGAAATATCACCAAACACTTCAAATTATCCGTTTTTTAGCTTGTGAGTTGTAGATAATTATTTATAAGTCTGTAATTATTTATTCATCATTTAGTATTTCAAGACACAGATAGCAATGCAGTAAAATGACTATACCAAAGACCACATAAACTCATTTTGATGTGTTTGTTATGAACAGGTTATATAATATTACATCCAGCCTTCCCTTTGCAGGCACATTACCCATCTATGTGTCTTATATCCATTGCCAGCATGTCATCTTTCTTTATTGACCACAACGAGCCTCATACTGTCCCTTCAAACCAAGGAATCTAGATTCCTTGTTCAAACCTATCAGTAGGACAGATCTGCATCTGTTACAATTGACACCCCTTCTAATAAAATAACTGAAATATTGCTAGCAATCTAAGTATATCTGCATGTGGTCCCACACAATCCACAAGACATTACTGACAAAGACAAATGTGTATGCCACCTGATGGTGAATATTGTCTTTAAAACACGTTCGACCAGTGCTTGAGCTGTGTTAATTTTTGTGAAATATAGAATTTCAGCGCTCCAAGGGTGTGTTTAAAAAAATCAAAACTCCACGTATGTTTCGTCCTTAATGTCTTCAATGACAAAATATGAGAAGAGTGGTATCAAAGTTGTTTATAACTATAAAAAAATAGGATTATGTTATTACATAGGGTCGAAAAAATGTTACTTGTGAGAGTACCCCAACCGTTCTTTTGACCTCATAAGTCCTTGATGCAACAAGGTAGGGTTGGGATCTCCTTGAGACTTCTGGATGGGTGGCTTAGCATCATACAAAAATTCGCACGGGAGCTTATTTCGATGGACATGGTCCCTGACTAGTATGGAAATTGAAGCTATTTATTTTGATCTATATTTATAAAAAATCATTATAATTATCATTAATCAATGCCGCGATTCGCTCCCATCATCTCAAGCTGGACTTGAAGTTGTTCTTATTAACGGATTGTACAATTTCATTCTTTTAATTCCGTCATTAATTTTAGTTTACCTCTAAGTAGTATTTAGGTTTCGGTTATTACAAAAAAATATGGCATACCACTCACTGTGGTGCCTTGGAAGCGTCAGAATGGGGAGCACCCTAACTTACTAACCAGGTAATTTAGAAGCTAGGAATATACCGCTAACGTCAACATCGCCGTAAACAGGTAAATCTACAGAGAGTGACGGATTTAGAATTCCGACAATGGAGCGTCCGTGCGACAAGGCAGCGGACATTCCGGTACATGGATCACGTGTGTGGGACACAGAATCTGGACAGATCAGCCGCCTGACAGCGATCAATGTTCAGTCGCGTCCACGAGGACACACGCTTCCGGGAAGTAAATTGCAAGCTGGTTGTATATATAACCCACTAAACTAGTGGCCGTCAAAATATGGTGTCTTACGGTCTGATGAAAATATAGCTCTCAGTAGTTATTTAATAACATAAAGTTCCGCTATGTAGTCAATTATTATTTCGAGTTATGTTAGAAATGAAAATTTGGCAAATAGATAGAGGTAATTCCATTTTATTGTCTGTTTATTTTGTCTCCAGATTTAAACTGCAGAGAATTTGCAGGCGGCGAGACAAAACAAGCTGACACCTGGTGAATGGAATGAAAGAGCTGGTACAGTGACGTAAAGGTCTCACCACACAAATTCATACGCGTAATTAACGTCTCATCACACATAATACCGCTCACATAGACTTACATGTATTATGTCCCATACGGTTGGGCCTCCCAGCATTCTTTAAATGAAAATATGTATATAAACCTGTATATTTTTTTAATCATCATGACATACTCTATCAATACAAAAAATAAAAAAGGGTGCTTAAACATGGGGCTTTTTTTTCTATTTTCACATGCAAATGTAAGGTACTAGTACCCTCCCTGAGCGTTGCAGCATATGCCTTGTTACTACCAGCATAGGGACAACATTTTATACCCATATTTCCAGATTCCAATGTTTTGGTATCAAAATGATATAAATGTAATATTTAACCCCAAGCCTGCTATAAATCACCACATTTTATAAAAAAATCGCAACTCTCTCACTATTAAACTTTTTAATGATATGCGCGTATGAATTTGTGTGGTGAGCCCTTAAGGGTTACGATATTTTTTAAATGTGGCGAGCAGGTTCGGCTCTAACTATTCCAGTTACATCAATCTGATAGCAATTTATTTTGATTACGTGACCATTTCTTGCTCTAAAAATATTATAATCGGTAAATAAATATAATTTAATCCCTAGGCTGGTAAAAATAAGGCATGTGCTGCATTCATTAGATGCCGTGCATTGGCAGGTCTCAGATAGTCTATAAGAACAAGGCAAATACAGGTGAAAATAGAAAAAAACGATGTTTAAAGATCCGTTTTTATCTTTAATTTTGAAAGACCATGTTAAGATGAGCTAAATTTATAAGGTTAATTAACAGTATTTGTCTATTTAAAGCGTGGGTGGTCCAAAAACAAGGGCCACAATACATGTAAGTCTATCATGGGAAAGGTATTATATTTCGAGCACAAAAAAGCTATTCCTCTTTCTCTGATATAATGAAATGAATCGGGCTTTAGGCCACCTTTGTGCACATATAGGCTAAACTGGGCCAGGAGAACCTCCTGAGGATGGTGAGATGATTGAGATGACACTGTCCTCCAGACACAGGATTCGAAATTCGAGCCCTGGCGGTCTGAGGTCGAGTACGCTACCTCTCGGTCACGGAGGCTCCCCACAATACTAACTTTCACACGTGGATGGGGAAGAAACAATTTTGTTTCTTTCAAACCGCCGAGACCGGGAACCGAACCCCGGACTCTGGCGTGAAAGGCAGCAGTGCTAACCATTACCCTAGGGCCCCCGCCCTCTTTCTCTGATACACAATACACAAATAGTGAAAAAAATCTACAAACTGACACCTGGTGAATGCAATAAAAAAAGAGGGGATATAAAGTGGGCCCTATTGTATTGTAAAACTCAAGTTAAAGTATCACACAACTAATTACAGTCCCATAGACTCTATCAAAGAGTATCTCATGTGTTAAGCATATAATGTTATATAGTTGTATGTCATCTGCATACTTACATTGAGCTATCAGTGAGTGTCACAGTCACCCACTGAGATTTTGTGTGGCATTTACACATATCCAACACCAGGGGTCTCTGTCGTCTGTTACGTCCCCGTCCGCCAACCAGCAGCCAGCAATTCATAAATCTGGCACCAGGGGTGAGGTAGATCGTGATTGGCCAGTTGTGTTTAGATGCACACCTGCCCATCCGCTGCCAACACATGGGAATTTGTGCACGCAGTGCTCGTCATACAAACCTGAGGGTATCCATGAGTGTTCCACTTTCAATTTTATATTTATTGATAATTAATTTAATGGAGTTTTTAAAAGTATGAGCAAAGCACAATTTTTACTACATACGGTATATATCAGTGTATATTCAGCCTAGATAATTTTATCTTATTTTCAGAAGCGTCAATGGTAATAACATAAATCGAGTTATTTTGCACTCTGTGAGGCCATCGTTCTGAAATAGGCAGAAATTGAGAAATGGATGGTAATTAATAAACTCCAACTGAACGGCGAAAAAACAGACTTTGTCATCACCGGTTCAACATCTTTCTGAAAAAGCTAAATATACTCACGATAACAATAATGGTGATTGAACAGTCTCTACAAGTCCCCATCTAAAAAATCTGGGCATAATATTTGACAAGTATTTCAGTATGGAGCAACAAGTCAGCGCACTGTGTAAGTCATGTGGCCACCAGACCCGCATGATTGGAAAGATCGTCAAATTTCTGACACCACGTCCCAGAATAACTTGTTCACTCTTTTGTGACCTCCAGGCGGGACAATTGTAACTCCTTTCTTTTTGGTTTACCAGACAAACCCATTCATTCAGGATAGAGCAGCACGACTCCTCACACAGGCCTACCAAGAAACATGACCACATCACACCTGTCATGATATTTCTTCACTGGTTACCAGTTAGAGCACGGATCACTTTCAACATATTGCGTGAAGCTGGTTCAACATTAAACATTCAACATTCAGATTAAAAAAGTTAGTTCAATATTGGAAAAGTACCAATACAAACTCTGAGAAAAAAATATTAGAAATTCGAGAAAAAATTGACGAACAACATAGTACATTGGGTCCTAGGATGGCCCAACGAACCTTCTACTCGCTACATCACCTAATCCACCATAAAAACAGATCTTTTGCACATTTTAGATCCTAGGGCTGAAACTGAAACATGCGTGACTAATGAAACCAAGCTGTTTTAAGTACGTACTTGACTCGGTCTTAGTGATGATTACATTTTATTTGCAAAAATGTGTTGATATATAGCAATTTCTTAGCTCTGCGAAAGAATGAATGAGCCTCGGGACAATGAATATGCGGACATACAGACTACACTGTATCAGGATTATTCACCAAGGATAGTGAGATGAATATGATGGCACTGCCGTCTAGATCCACGATGTAAAAGTAGAGTCCTGGAAGTCTGAAAGCCAGCACGCTACTTCTCGTTCACACAGGCTCCCCACAATACTGAATTCTTGAATTTGCTCGGAGGAAACATTTTTAAACCACCACACTACAGCTGAGGACTTATATTGTTTAATGTGACAGTCAAATAACATTCACCACTACACTACGCTCCTGATTTCTAAAGCAAGAAAAGTTAGAAACGGTGTCATTTTATTCCTTGATGAAAGAACGCAAGCCTCCGTCTGAAATATTGAGAAAGATATAACAACTTTAGTGATAATGTTATGGCGGCCATTTTAAATTTTGTATGATACATTTCATGATGTCGTGTGTGGGTATTGTGTTTCCCTTGATATCGAGAACATATAGTTTGCTGAAATAATCTTGTCTCTATCTCAATTATTGACGAATACATGCTTAATTCAGTGATTTCATGGTGGCCATTTTAAATTTTGCATGGTAATGATGTCGAATAAATGTATCGTTTGTTTCATTCCATTTCTTGATAGCGAAAACATATGGTTTGGTGAAATAATACTGTCTTTATCTAAATTATTACCGACAATATCATCACTTTAGTGATCACTTTGGTGATTTCATGTCTGCCATTTTAAATTTTGCATGATGGTGATGTCAAATAAATGTATCGTTTGTTTCATTGTTTTCCTTGGTATCGAAATCATATGGTTTGGTAAAATTATCTTGTCTCTATTTTAATTATTGGTGAAGATATGATAACCTTAGTGATTTCATGGCGGCCATTTTTAATTTTGGCTGATAAAAGGGTTTTTGACACTCATTTGCGGACTCCTTCAAACATTTCCATATAGGTGGTATATTTTAACCACTGAATTCCCACAGGATTACACATGTTCCTGCACTAACTTGTGTATTGACGTCTATTTTTGCTCTCTTGTACATTCCACTACAATGCATTGTACATTTCACACATTTTACGGGGACATATGATCTAGCTTCACATTGGTTCAATTATATGATTTCATTTGCCTATTTATATAATATAAATAACATTGTTTTCCCCGAGTTGCCATTCTAAACGGTATCCGGTGACGTCACTGCGTTTCACAGATTTGACATTTAAAACTGAATAAAATGACACAGAAATTATATTGGATGGTGGATCTCAATTGAGTAGATAATAAAATTTTAAAGTGATATATATTTTTTTTCTATGCAGCTTAAAATGAATAAAAAATAAGAGACGATATAATGATAAGAGTTAACTTCAATAACAGTATTCTTTGTTCCGTGCCTTTGATAGATCCGTATTATACGTATTACCATGCACACCAGAACACTGTCATACAAAGACAAACAGTAGTAACTGCTCACCTTTCAAGTGAGCAGATACTGCTGTTTGGCTTTGCAGGGCAGCGATATCCAAAGCCATTGCAACAGATCTGAACTTTGTTTGGTTAGAGTTTTTACCAGTTTACCCCTCGGCCCGTTGGGCCCGAAGGGGTATTGTCGTCCCCTTCGTGCGCCGCCGCCGTCTCCGCCGCCGCCGCACGCACTCTTTTGGCTACTACTCCAACATGGTGCAACAGATTGAATTCATAATTTATACAAACATTCAACCCCTCCAGGAAGTTTTTTTCCCGCGGTCAAGGTCATAGGTCAAAGGTCAAGGTCAAAGATTTAAAAAAAAATCTTGTTAACGCGATAACTTGAAAAATAATTTTTGGATCTCTCCAATTTTTTACGTGCAGTTACCCATGAGTATGGAGATCACCTGATTAGATTTTCAGCTTTCCACCGATAATCAAAATGGCCGCCACCTGGCGACTAATATTTTACGACTTGATTTTTTTTTATAATGCTTTTGAAACCTGGTATATATAGGTTTTCTTGGTCTGCGAGTCTATTGGCATTGTCCGTTTTCGTGTGCGACTGAAATTGAGGCTATGGCGGCCATCTTGATTTTTTTAATTTAATAATCCCTTGTTAACGCGATAACTTGAAAAATAATTATTGGATCTCTCCAATTTTTTATGTGAAGTTACCCATGAGTATGGAAATGACCTGATTACAATTTCAGCTTTCCACCGATAATCAAAATGGCTGCCACCTGGCGACTAATTTTTTATAAAACTTTTTTTTCAGAATTCCCTCGGAACCTGGTATATATATAGGTTTTCGTGGTCTGCGAGTCTATTAATATTGTCCGTTTTCATGTGAGACTGAAAACGAGGCTGCGACGGCCATTTTGGTTTTATTAATTTTAATAAATCGTTCTTATATTCAATTATTTTCATTGAAACCTGGCATATATAGAGTCACTGCATCAGTCGAGGGGTATTTGAGTGCTTGCACGGTATTTTTAACTACATGCTCTACTTATAATTGAACAAATAGTTATTATTTAATTTTGTTTACTTCCAGAGAAGTCAGGGTAATAATTTATGAGCTAACTACTCAAACGATTACCATTGAGGCTGAAAATCTGTTATTGTATTGACAGTTCGTCGCGAGAAGCTACTGACATAACATAAAGTTTTGCGCAAAGCCTCGACAGACCTCCATTATCATGAGTATCCACCTTTTACAGACTTGAATGTACATTTTGATGACCTTTGAAATAGCATACTTTACTAGCATCCATGTAATGGAGGTAGCCCATTAGATAGTCATTCGTGAACTAGTTTATGTCGTGTATAGTTTTATGTTAGAAACTATGGTTTTCAGATATATGCATCTGGAGAAATGCGATTAAGAAAGAGTTCATGACAATATGTCATGACGCCCTATTCCGTGAAGTATTAAAAAAAAAAAATTCAGCATTTTTATTTTATTTCAAACCACAAAAATATTCTCCTGGTAGGCCCACAACAGTAGTGTGTTAAAGTGCAACTGCTGGAGTGAATGAATAAACGTTGACAGGATACGGAAGAATTTGTAGCACTAACTGCCTGAAAAAACATTTAATATCAGCGGTCACTTATCATCACTGAACGTCTCGTATTAATCCTGGCACTAATAGCAGGGAAATGTGTTTCCCTACATTCGCCATCACTCACTACTACTGATTGCCCAGGGTTTATTTCTTGCATTATTTTCATGCTTCTCAATATAACCATCAACAATGTGCATAGTTTTTTTGTATTTTGTTTGCTTTTTACAAAAAAAGTAAGAAATTATTACATAAAGTTTAGTAATATGATGTGTCATTTGGACATTCACAGTGTTTTTTTTTATTGTATTTTAGGTTGAATTTAAAATAATAACTTTTACAAAATAGGTCATAGTTATTAGAAAATAAATATAACAAGGGTCATTTGGGCTCTGAATGCCCAGAATAAGCCATAGCACAATATTTAAATGTTTGACAGCATGTAAGACATCCTTTAAGGACAGATTTTAAAGATTCTGTCTGAGTAGCATTCTGAAACTACACACGTTTTGTATTTTACTGTTAATTGTTGTCTTTTACAACATCAAAAAGCAAGTAATGAATAATTTAATTGTATTAATATGATGCGATTCATTGATGTGCACATTTTGACACCTTTATGAATACTGTAACTATTCTGGATGAAATATTATTAACGATTTTGTTGCTTTCGTATAATCATCTCTATCGTATTTACTCCAAATTATAAAATATGTCATATTGATGCAAAAAATCAAGATATCAAGAGTTATCTGGGCTCATCTGATGTGGTTCATTATTCCGCACGTTTTGATACTTTTATAAAGGCTCTAGTAAGTAGATTCAATTTTATTTACAGTTTCGTGTTTTTTCATATTATTGGCTAATTCGTATTGACCATCTTTCACAGAATATGTCATAATTATGAGCAAAATCAAAATATCAAGTGTCATATGAGCTTAAATTGACCAAGAGGGACCCTGGAACAATATAGAAATGGGTGACAGCTTGTAACATAACGTACCCTCTTACTTGATTTCTAAGCCCCTTTTGGGATTAAATCCCTGGTCTACACACGATATACGCACAAGAGAATACAAACTATATTATGCTCTCTGGTGATATAGAAGCATATTGATCTATACACAGATCAGTGAAGGATGCTAATGATGAACCATTTGATATTTATGTTTCCAAGAAATTGTGTTCAATAGTTTGCATTCAGATACGAGCAATATAATTTTCATTGAACGAAGCAGATGCCTACCGCTAGGTGAATTAGAATGGATATCAATAAAACCAAGAATATATAACCTTGTTAAAACCCATGGTAACGCTGACCTAGGCCCCATATGTGTTGGTATTTATAAATATGATTTAACAAATAATCTGTAAAATTATATAAAGGTGAAACTATAATATTTACTAGTATTCAAGATATTCTCATTTTTTATTATTTTTAAAAGATACAAGTTTTCTGCTGGAATTTCCGGGATTTCAAGATTTGCTAATATCAAAAAAAGTAAATGCGGATGATTTTTTTCGTGACCCACCGTCATCTCTGTGCTTAGTCCAAGCTGGGGGCTCTCGTGCTATGCTCGTCGCGAAGCATAGTGGATCACCTTGATCTACTCTGTGCTACACTTGGGCCAATTATGGTGCGTAAAATGTACACATGTTTAGACCTGGAATACAAAATGAAAACATTCTTAGAATTCTAAATCTGAGACAATAATACATAATTTAGTTTAGTAAAAGAGAAACATACATCAAGAATGTAAACTTTACAGTGATTTGTTAGATATGATAAGCTTAGACCTGATGAATGCTACTAAATGTGGTACAAATTGTTCCGAAGTGTGGTACGAGTTGTCTGCTTATACCATCAAACATGGTACGAGATGTCTGCTCACGAGATGTCCGTGGTACGAGTTGTCCTTAACCCATATAATCATACCAGAATATAGCGAACATGCAAACCAGTCATTTTCTTGGTCTGATACAGATATTAAAATGACATCAAAATAACCAGCCGATTCCTGGAGGTCGGGAGTCATGGTTTATTAAAGGAACAGGTTGTAAAAATATGCATATCAAAACGAGAATATGCTGCTATTGACCTGGCCAGAACGGGCACCATCAAACACGACAATCAATGCGCGGGTGGACGCGGTACGGATCGGCGTATGATGGGATTCTGGAATGAAAGATTTGACTGGCTAGTTACAATGAGTTACAAAGAATTACTCATTAGTAATCTAGGCTGTAATCCAGGATGTAATCCAGACTGGGCCATCAACATAGGCTGTCCACTCAGAGGGACTGGCGTCCGCGGGTCTGTCGCGTGGGCTGGGCGAGGGAGGCCTACGTGCGTGTAAATGTATGTTTAATCAGCGTTCCGATTATGATGATGCCTAATTATATGGTAAATCAATGTTGTGCTTATGATGATGTAAAGTGCATATAAGGGACGGACGTCGGTGGGCACAAGAAGCGGGATTAGAGCGAGCGTCGTGCGGGCCAGAGTGCGGCCTAGGGCACGGTGGTGCGCGCTCTAGTTTAGAACCAAGCTGGTTTATGTTCTCTGTCATGGTTAGGCAGAGTGAAAGGACTATGTAACTGTATCTGTATATTATATGTGTTCTACACAGACGAGGAGAAATAAACACTACGTTTTTCCTAGAAGAAGGGAGTTTGTTGAACCTGGAGTCTTGAGTTAATAATTAGTCTGTCGCCGTCCGCCTTGTCGTGTTGGCGTCACGATGGTGCCACGGTCTGACGTCTTTATAAGGCGATGTGAGCTTTTCAGATTTTGAATGACTGCTCTTGATATCAAAACTATTTACAATTTGAATAGTTTTAATAACCCTAGTCAGCCGTTAGCAACCCATTATTGTGATTTATATTTTAATATGACATACAAATAATTATTGTCAGATCTTTCCGTTTCAGTCCATGTTGCTTCACGTATTAGTCTGATCCTGGGTAAGCCCATCCTCCTGGCAGCAAGTCTTGACACAGCGAGGCCGTCAGGCCAAGCCTTGCTGAATTAGCCATACCATCCACCTATTGGGGTAGGGAGGGAGATTTAGATATTGAATATTCATTAGTTTTTCAAAAAATGTCTTTTTAATGTTGGCCCGCTGTCTTCGACGTTGGCTCACCATTAATTCAACCCTCATGCACGTTGCGGTGAGATGTGGTGGTCTGTGTCTGAGACGTTTCCGGTGAGCTACTCGGCCAGTAGACATGTGTTGTTTAATGTAGGGCCAGTGTCGTAGACAGTGGCCCCACATTAAAACAACACTCATGCCAGAGGTCAAACTTGGGTCAAACAGAAAAAATATTTTTTGAAAGTCCCCACTCCAATAGGCGGATTCAACCCTGTTTCAGCAAGGTCAGTCTACGACCTCAGGAATAGCCAGCCTTGCAGAGGAAGATGGGTAAGTCCCTTACATGCCTTAGGCGTATCCCAGGAATTCAGCCTGCATGGCTGCATGGTTATTCCATGTAACAGGTTCGATTCTCCAGCAGCGTGCCGCGACCTCCCTGCCGAACCACCAGGTGAAGATGAGACCATCATATTGTGTCTGCACGTCAGGACCTACGTCAGTACCTACATCAGGACCTACGTCAGTACCTATGTAGGACCAGGTGTTGTTTTCATCCATAGTGGACGCACGGAATGACGTCACATACTGATCAGGTTTATCACATCTTTTAGCGATTATGACACCAATTGCTACACGGATCTGCAAGAAGTCAAACATGATCCATGGGGACTGGTCAGTTTTTGCTTTAATCCAAGCACATCCGAAAGCATCAATCTGGTACAGCTTAACTTTCTCCGTCTCATAAATGGAAGAAAATACAGAAGATGCCGTGATCTGGGTGTCCAGGGGAGCATACATCTTGATTAGGTATGTCAGGTTCATCTTGAACATTCCATCCATACACCAGCCAGCTTGTAAATCACACAGACCGCGCTTGAAGGATAACTCGTCCCCGCTGATTTCTTCCCAAGTGTCATTCCATGCGATTCCCGCGTTAATATCACCCTTAACTTCAGCACAGGCACATAAATACTCGACTTGTAATGACAGAGGCATACATGTCATACTGTACGAGCCATCTTTACATCTCGCCTGGCATTGAGCTGCAGGACAACTTGGATCCCCATACCTTAGTTCCAGGTAGTCCTCCAGGCTGGACAGAGTACATGGCTTAAGTTCTTTGTTTGTGTCCACGTCACGACATGGTGGATTAGACTGATGAAGAATAAAACCTGTCATAGCTTCATCATCAGGAATCACATTTCCCTTCGCCACAAATAGAAAGTAAATAACCGCCCACATGGGTGACATTCGAAATATATGAGAGAGAATTTCTGATGACATACTGGTAAACTATACTTGATGTAAAAGCATAAGAAACTAAGTCTCCGTGCTTATGACTGCTGGTATTGTTAGCGTCTGAATGATCAAGGCAATCTATCGAGCTGGCGAAAAATGTAAACACCTTTATTATTAATACTAGAAGTGATGCGTGCACAATAGAGACCGATAGATACAAAGGTCATAGTCGATGAAGAAGCTTGAATAATTTACAAAATCTAAGCCCATAATCTAACGGACATGACAAGATAATAAATGATAGTGTGTGTGGTGTGGTGGAGAATATCGGGATTCTGTGTGAGTGAATTTTGTTTTGTGTGAGTGAATTGGAATTTGTGATTTTATTTCCCAAGTCAGATTAATACTTGTAGTAGGAGCACCCATCAGAAGATAACTCAACATGCTGGGAATACATTAACATAGCACCATCATTAATACAGTAAATACTATTAGAAGTAGGTTTGTAATGTACCAGATACAAGTTTTTTTTTACCCGGCGGATGCAGCTATTAATTATGAATAATTATTTTTGTTTCAAATCTTATGAGCACACACTACGTTTATTCCGCTCTACTGGAGTGATGTATTTGCTAAAAGTGTATATATCCATCATTGTGTCATACAGAGTGCTCTTATAACACGCATCCTATTGGTATTTCAACTGGCGTTGTTAAATTCTAATGTACTATTAATCCTTCCGTTGCCAAATTTCAATGCACTAAATACTGACTGAGAAAAGAAATTCCAAGCACTTTCAATTTGTTTATCGGAGGTACAGCGTGTTATACTTGTAATTCTTATCTAAATTCTTAAAAAAATCACAGAAATGCATTATCCAATGATTCAAAATAAAACAACATTTTTTTCTTATTTGTATTTGAAAAATTATATTCTCGTATTTTTTACATTTAATCTGTTTAAGATGACCTTTTGACACTGAAGGTGGCCTTGATTCAGCAAAATAGAAGCACATTTTTTTCGGTCAGAATCACACCAACAGGTATTCGGCTTGTTCCAATTTCCAAAATCATATTTTCTCTCACTTGACCTTGATATTAACATTTGACCCTGAATATGACCATGTATAATAAAAATAATGCTGGAAATGGATTACCCTGTCAAAAAAAACATAAAAAGAAAAGGTATTACGTTTGTTCTCATTTGTATTTATTAAAGGGACATGCCCACGCTAAAATTAATCAAAAAATATATTATTATTTGTATTATTATTATTATTATTATTATTATTATTATTATTATTATTATTATTATTATTATTATTATTATTATTATTATTATTATTATTATTATTATTATTATTATTATTATTATTATTATTATTATTATTATTATTATTATTATTATTATTATTATTATTATTATTATTATTATTATTATTATTATTATTATTATTATTATTATTATTATTATTATTATTATTATTATTATTATTATTATTATTATTATTATTATTATTATTATTATTATTATTATTATTATTATTATCATTATTATTATTATTATTATTGTTATTGTTATTGTTATTGTTATTGTTATTGTTATTGGTATTGTTGTTGTTGTTGTTGTTGTTGTTGTTGTTGTTGTTGTTGTTGTTGTTGTTGTTATTGTTGGTGTTGGTGTTGATCATCATCATCATCATCATCATCATCATCATCATCATCATCATCATCATCATCATCATCATCATCATCATCATCATCATCATCATCATCATCATCATCATCATCATCATCATCATCATCATCATCATCATCATCATCATCATCATCATCATCATCATCATCATCATCATCATCATCATCATCATCATCATCATCATCATCATCATCATCATCATCATCATCATCATCATCATCATCATCATCATCATCATCATCATCATCATCATCATCATCATCATCATCATCATCATCATCATCATCATCATCATCATCATCATCATCATCATCATCATCATCATCATCAT